>JASAOL010000547.1:0-127686 GCA_030849045.1 Wallacemonas rigidus
CGTTCTCCTTTCCGTCGAAGCCTTTACCTGGATTCGAAGTGTCCATGGGCCTGGACCGGCTGTGCTGCTCTGGTTGGTTCTTCGGCGCTCGTGACAAGTGTCAAGTCGCCGTGTGTGGCCTCAAAGTGAGAGGAGAGCGCGGGGGAAATTCTCTCGTTGTCTAGCACGAACTGGTTTCCACGCCAAGTACTAAGCTTGGATGTGGAGATGACAACAACAAGCGTTTTCGCGACGGTGCAGACGGAGCGCGGCGGTGTTACGATCGGACGGGAATGGAGAAGCAAAGGTACAGGGGGAGGGTGAGAAGGTCGAAGGTGATGGCAGTCACACCGCGTGTAGGCGCCGCGTGAGTCAGTGCGGAAGACAGAGGACGGAGACTTCTGCGATCGCATCACGGTTCTGTCCCTGAATAAGTTTCTCCATGGCACACACAGGTGCAGGTCGAAGGGAAAACGAACAAGGAGGTGTGTGTGTGTGTGTGCGGGTGGGGGCGGGCGAATGACAAGGAGGTAGCACACTGTGTATTTTATCTGTGAAGACCGCGGCCCGCGGCAAAGACGAAGGGGGGGGGGGGAGAGGGGGAATCAGGCACAATTCGGCTCTTTTTCCCCAAACAACAACAACAACAAAGAAAAAAAAAAAAGAGACATGAGCGAAACAAAAGAAGGAACCACACATGGACACGCACAACGTGTGAACAAGTCTTCTCTCTTGTTTCGTTCCCGCTCTGTCACTATTGCACCAGAGGAGAGCTCTGAAGGACGCGATCAACGAAGCGCTTCTTCTTTTCTCTTCTCCCCGTGCCGCCCTTCACTCTATCGAAACATCACTCATAATTGTGATGAATGCGATTCCCACCTTGGCTGTAAAACTCCTCAACACCGCGATGCACGTAGTTAGCTGGCACATACACCTTCGCCTGTTCCGCGGTAAGATCTGGATAGGGTCGATACACCAAGCACCACGCATCCACCTCGACGGCCGTCACGCGACCGTGCGTGCCTTCGTCCCCTTGCCACTCCGCTTCCACGTTTGTCTCGCGTACTTGTTTTTGGACGGCCGCCGCTGCAACTGGAGACGCGTTTGACAAAGATGAGGTTGGGCGTGTGTGCGTGGCGGCGGCGCTGGCCGGTGTGATGGTGCACACGTCACTACCCCCCCCTGCGGTCGCGGTTGCTGCTGTGCTCTGAATCGATGTGCCAGCAATGCGCTTCACGCGATACCCCCAGCGCCGCGGAATGTAAACCACGTCGCCTGGCAAGGCACGCACTTCGTACACAACATGGGGCGGGATGAAACGGTCCCCTGCACGCGGTGGTGTGGCATGCGCGACAGGTGAGGACGGCGCCGCGGGGGGTGCGTCGGCTTCCATCATGTTCACAAATCGCCCCCGCGCTGATCGCTCTGCTGTGCGACGTTGTTCCATTGGCCACGCAATGCCGTCCGCAGCTGTGTGTGACGGCTGCTTCCCGCGCGCGTGTCCAAGAGACGCTTGACGCGACACACGATCTTGATTTTGTTGTACACACATCGTTCTTGTTTCCTCTGGCACGATCAGTTCAAGGACGAGCTCGCGCTGAGGAAGGAAGTACGTCTCCGCGTCGTGGCGACCAAGCACGCACTCGTAACAGGCTTCCACCCGTTGGCGTGGGGCCGCCACAAGACTCTCCCGCCCAACGTAAATTGTGGTGACCGGGGTGTTGACCTCGGGCTTACACGCTTCGGACGCCCTCCTCTGACGGTCATCACAACGATTCTTAATCGCGTCGACGTGACCACGGCGATGGTCGCACGCCGATGTGGTGGGCTGCACCTGCACGAACACAGGGTCTGTCAGATCTGAGACGGTACGTGCAATGTAAGGTACGGTGGGGTCCAGTGCGTGGCCGAGACGCCATGGCTCCGTCACGGTAGACGCCGCGTTCGTCGTCGGCGCGAGTGCCGATGAGGTGTGCGACGAGACCACGTCTCTTGTGGCTGTTGTCGATGTGGGCGCTGTCAGTGTGCCGTGAGGTGACCCTGACTGTGATGTGTTGGTCGAAGGATCGTGAGTTTGTGCCTCAATCTCTCGCAATGCAGGCTGCAGATCGAGTCGCAGCACGGCTGTCAGGTGCGCGAACCCGTTTGGTGCTTTTTCCGCAGTGAGACCGCTTCGTGGACCGTGCGCCTCGCGCCGGGAATTCGATTCGGCAGGTGGGCTTGTGGTACCGGCGAAGGGCTGTCCGACGGCGAAGCTGACATGAGGCATCACGCCGCCGGCAAGACGACTCACACGCACCATAGCGTTCCCTCCACGCCCTTCGCTTTTTTGACCTTCAGTGGCTGTTGTGGTCCAGACGTGTGCGAAAGCAGCGTCGGGCAGCTGCGTCTGCACGTACAAGTGACGCCGTTGACGACCACGCACACCGCCGTGGTGCGACGTTGGCGCGGCGAGAGCAGCGTTCAAGACAGCCGCAAGCACACCAGGAGGTGACGAGCCGCTACCCTTGTGCGTGGCACTCTTCAAGAGCACGTCGGCGCTGAGCTCGTCCGGCACGGTCTCGACACGTTGTGTTCCTGACGACGTCGGCGCTCTCTTCATGGGCTCCGTGTCGCGCGGCACAGTCGCACCAAAGAGGAGCCATCCCGCGCTTGGATTGACTTGCAAGCGGGTGAGGGCGTCCGTCAGGGCCGCCGTCGACAAGCGATCACAGGAACCCACATCGTTGCCGTCGTGACTGACGCGCTCGTCCTGGTCGGCGTGCCGCGGAAGGAACGCTTTCCAATAACTTTCGACGACGCCGCGGAGACCGCGAAACGCCTCATCGGTCAAGCCTCGCTCCGCCACATCTCCGCCCTCGTGCGGCGAACGCCGATGCGGCTCGATGAGCGGCGCAGCGGGCCGCCTTGGTGAGCCTTGTGATGGTTTCGTTGACTCGGCTCTGCTCGACGCAGAGGATTCCAAGGAGGACCCGAGGGTGGAGGGTCTTGTGGCGGAGGAGGCTGGCGCGTGCCAAATCGAAAACCGAGGCCGTCCCATCTCAAAGTCAAAACGTCCACCGCCGCCCTCCCCATTTGACACCGACGCCTTCACGGAAGGCGAAGCGGAAGAGTAAAAGTACGCCTGACGAGCGGGATCGGCCCTCGCCCACTGCTGCGATGTGGGCATCACGACCTCCTGCGACGTCACCGCAGTGGAAGAGGAGAAGGGACGTGTACCAGGCGCGTCAGGGTTGAGATCGTGATCAAGGTGCTGCCACGCGTCTGGCACGGCAAGCGGATTCTTCGGCACCACCGTCTTCTCCTTTGCGACCCGCACGCGTGACGATGATGATGATGAGGCGGGAGTGGATGCGTCTTCGATGGGTTGGCACACGACCAGTGGACTTGGGATGACGAGACGGCCAGCGCGCACTACGATTGGCTGGTACGGTCGGCGTGCCCCGCCCGCCGGGTACAGCACGTGATGGAAGAACAGTGTAGACAAGCGTTGTTCTTGTTGTGCGTTGATGTAGCGCGGTGCGGTCGAGAGAAAGTCTGTCCAGGAGGAGGAGGAGAGATCGGCGCCTGCGATGCGGTTGATTAGCGTCGTTGGCGTCGGAACACCCTCCAAGTATGTTAGCACGAAGCGTCCACGCGGGCGCCTGCGCCAAGGCGAGCTGTTGCGCATCATTTGCCGACGTGGCGAGCCGACTTACTCACCTTTTGTCTTCTCTCTTCTCTGAGTCACGTCCTCTTTTTTCTTTTTCTTCTTCTGCGTTGACGGATATTTGATCGTCTGGTCTTTTTTTTTTCTTCTTCCGCGAGAGGACTCTGCTACCGTGAATGTTCCTCCTTTTTTTTTCCCGGATGCACAGTGGAGAGAGAGAGAGAGCGAAAAGTATAGAACCGAGCCAATGTAGGACAGATGCGAGTGAAAATCGACAGTGCACGAGACATGTGAAACGAAAGGTCAACAAGAGATGCGACGCGAGTGAGGGAGGAGGAGATGGTGAAGAGGGTGCCAAGTAGGGAACACCTAGCCCATGCGGGAACTATGACGGCCATTGCGGAATCCAATAACACAAGAAAAGAGCCTAGCTGTGCCCCTTTTCTCCGACACTGTCTGATCACTCAAACTGAGGAGTCTGTCTCTCCTCCTCTCCTTCTCTCCCTCATCGACACAGGAGTGCAAAGCCGCCAGGAGGCCCCGAAATGCGGTAAACGACCCTCGCATCACGTGTCTCCGCATGCATCACTGCAGTGAGCGGCGTGATCGTCAAAAAACAGTGATGACAACTCGCGCGCTTCGTTTCCCGTCAAGGAAGTCGTGGTCTGAGTGTGGGGTTCTCTCCTCTTCGATCGCTTGATTTTTTTTTTTGATTCGAAAATTTGAATCGAGCGTTTCCTGCGCCCAGCCTTATCTGCACCTCCTATCCGCGAAACAAAAGCAGCGGTCACAACCGCACCTTGAAGGATTGAGAAGAGAGAGAGAGGCACGCATAAAAAGCCCAGACTAACAGGACGCGCGAGCTCTATACTACGTAACTGCAGTGTATTGTTGTTTATTTTTGTGTTTCCACTCATTTTGGGTCCACACGTGTCTACGCGCACGTCAACATTTTGAACACATCTTTTCCTTTGTTGTGTTTTATTTTTATTTTTTCATTTCTGGTTTTGATCTCTGGCCCTTTTTTTGCCATTGCACTCACACACAAACACACAAACATTTAAATCGGAAGATGACGGCGACGATCCTTTCTCATGCGCAGGGCAGAGAAAAGCGCGACAACACGCTCCTTAGATCACGCACCCCAACAACACACAAGGCAGTCATTCTATAACCCTGGGCGAAGGGTAAAACAAAGAACATCAACAACAAAAAATGAGAAAAAAAAAAAGACAATCGACTAAAGGAGGACCAGCGAGTAATAAGAAGGGCACACATTCTCAGCAAACATGAAGTGTGTGTTTGTGTGTAGCGAACAGATGAATGAGAGAGGGGATAGGGGGTTCCGTGCGGAAAAAAAAAAAACAGAGACAAAGAGAGCCTCATAGCCTGAGGATGACTCTGAGCTCTCATAAAACCTTTTCTCTCGCTTTTTTCCCCCCGTCTGCCGCTCCCTCCTCGCCTGCTCACACACACACACACACCTACGCTTCCGCCATGTACGATTCCACTACTCCTGCCGAGGGAGTCAACACGGCACAATGACAACGACCACAACGGCAGGAAGGAGAAGAAGAAAAAAAAAAGAAACCAAATTCGCAATGTACAGTGTGAGATGTCAGTCCTACCGATACTCACTTTTGTCCTTTTTGTACTTTCGATGAATGGACGTCTCGCGTCAAACAAAACAAAACAAAACATCTCAATGCGATGAGATCTGCTTGCTTTACGCGTGCTCGCCTTCTCATCATCTCGCGTCTAGCGTGAGTCTGACGAAGAGAAGGAGACAGCGCGCGATTAGTTTATGAAAGGTAGCGGTGCGTTGCGCTGCAACAACAACAACAACAACAGATAAGCGAAACATCAAACGAACACATCACACACGCACAAAGCGGAAGGACGATCAATTGCGACGACGGCCACCACCACCACCACCGGTGTGATGTGCATCAGGAAACGTGTTCTTGACGTGGGGGTTGATATTCTCCATCCAGATGCGTGCGCCGAACGTACGGTAAAGCTCACGCACCAGCGTGCGGAAGTCGACGCTGTGGTCGCTGTCAAAGTAGAAGCTGATCTTCTTCATATCGAACTGGTACTCCGCATCAAGCACCTTGATATCAATACCCAACTCCTTGCAGCGCTGGCGGCACGTCTTCAGGGCGACGGCCTCGGCGTTGTAGATGACATTGTGCAGGCGGTCAATATCCTCGTTCGACGCCGCGCGCAGCACACGACCATTTTCGAGTTTGATCTTCTCATCGTCAATGTTGAAATCGTCCATGCACACCACATACGCCTCGCCGTTGTCGTCGTAGCGGATCGTCTGGACGAGAAGCGCGCAGTCCGTGCCACGGTCGCCGTCGACGAGCACGTACGTACCCGGGTGGACGTCGGTGACTTCACAGGCGTACTTGCGAACCTTGTTACGTTTGAATTCGACAAACGCCAGCATGCGCGGACCGTTTCGTGGTCCCGCTCCCCCACCCACACCGGCACCGCCCTCCTTGACAGATTTACCGCGGGCAGCGACCTCGCCGGCGCCAGAGATACCGTACCGACCGTCCACTGCGGGCTCTTCACGTGTTGGCGCCGCGAAAAGGCCGTTGTTACCGCTGTCGTCTGGCTGCATCGGCGTGTAGAGGGGAACATCGCGGGTCTCTGTACCGACGGCGGTGGGCATCGAGGACATCGCATCGAGCCCCTGCTTCCCAGCCATGGCGTTGAGAGTCGCCGATGAGGGTGCGCTGAAGGCACCCATGTTGACGCCCGCGCCGGCGCCGTGCCCACCGCTGTTCTCCAGCCGACGCTGCTCGAGAAGACCGGCAAGGAGGAGCTGAGTGGCCTCGGCCGCGCTCTCCTCGGGGGACGCCTCGCTGTCCGATGCGAAGACGCCGAGTTGCTGAAGTTGGCCCACAAGACTGACGGCCTCATTCATGACGGTGAGCAGACGCTGTTGAAGAGTGAAAATAGTAATCATATTGTTCGTGCTGGGGGAGCCCGCGCCGACACCACCAAAACGGGCGGGGGGTGAGGCACGACGAGGCCCCTGCGGCTGGCTGGGCCCCGTGAGGAAGTCATCGACGAGTTTGTTACCACTCATTTTTCAATTTTTGTTTTTTTGGTTTTTGATGCAGAGAGGACCTTTGCTGTCGAGACGGGTGTTGCAGCTTTGGTGCGCGAGAAGGCCAGAGGAAAACACTGAGTATATGGAAACAACAACAACACCGAAAAGGAGAGCTTTCGGTTCTGTGGTACACAAGCGAATGCGTCGCTTTTTTTCAATTTCTTTATCTTCAACGACTTTGCTCTTTGCGACAGCAAGCGGTGATAAATATATAGACGTGTGTGTGTGTGCGTGTATGTGTGACCGAGGGGAAGAAGAAGAAGGAAGAACCCACTACTGAGCTATTTCTATGTGTTCTTCGTACTCGTTTCTATGCACGAAACAAAATTGTGAAGGCCGCGAAACTGACAAAAAAATAAAATTAAAAAAAAAAAAATGATGACCGAGGAGACGTGGGATGGGAGGCGGAGAAAGGAATGAGAGACAGAGAAAGAGGGGGAGAGAGAGCGAGAGCGCGCGGAGCGAGACGGTACGGCCGTCGAGTGAGAATATTTTGTCAACACAACGTCAAGAGGCATCAACGCTGGTCATATGCATTCGTTTCTTTTTTTTTTTTCCTTTTCTTCTGGAATAAATTAAAAAGAAAGACTCCGGTCCTTCACATGTCGTTTGGGAGGCGTCAAACGCGTACATACGGACGTGGTATCAAACAAACAAACAGACAAGCGAGAGACTCAACCAACGCACCTCGAAGTGGTCGAGTGCGAATAGCCGTGCACAGGAACGCATGTCATGCCTCTCGCCCCCCCAAGCGTCATCCGCTGGTACGCATGCTGTCGAGCGCGCTTTTCCCACCGACCGCGCACAGCCCCATCACGAGACCCCAACCGCCTGCCAGTATCCACTGCCGTCGACGTTTCTCCTCGAGCGTCACCACTGGGTAATAATACTCCTCCGCTTCGCGCGATGTCTTGAGAAGGCTCTTATCGTACTTTTGTCTCTGTGCGTTCTGTGCGACTTTGAGGTGTGGTGAGCGCACGTGGAGCGCCTCCGGAGAGAGATCTTCACCAGTAAAATAACTGCGTGCCTGTCGGGCGGCGGGCTTCTCCTTTTCGTGGCCGTCTACATCATCTTTCGCGGCGCGACGCTGCTCGTCATACGTCTCCTCACCAAAAGCATGGTCGTAGATGTTGCCAAATTTGACGTTGCCCTGGCGGAAAATCATTTTACTCTCCAGCTTCTCCATAATCTTTTCGAAGCTCTTGTCGAATTTGCCCGATGCCGTCTCGTGCGGATTCGGCTTAATGGTCTGTGGGCGGAAAAGGGCTGGCGTGCGACGCAGTAGCGCAGGTGAGGATGAGCAGGCCATCGCGCAGCTACTCGTACAGAGGACGCCTGCCGGACTAGTGCGTGCTGCTCGTGAAACAACAGACCGCATACTTCTTTTTTTTTTCTTCTTCTTCTTTTGCCTTTTCTGATTGATTCGGTAAAGACAAGACATCACAGAGGCGCGGCAAGAGTGCGTGCGACCCGCCCCACAAGGTAACGTAACGTGGAGTGTAGAAGGCGAGTGACACAATTGTATGAAGACCTGAGCGGCACCTGATGACGCTCATGTGCAGTCCTCTCTTTTTGTTTTGTTTTGTTTTGTCGTTGTTGTTCCCCACCGCAGTGTACATCAGCACGCAGAGATTTCACTCACCTGGGTTGTCACTGTCTGAGCGTCACGAGGCGCACATGATGGAGACTCTCTTCTCTCTGCGTATACATACTCTCCATTTTGTATCGAGGCGGAGCAGAAAGAGGCGAGAACGCTTCGCACCCGCCAGGTGAGCGGCCTGCTGTTATCTCCCCTGCTCGTGCGTTGAGCAGCTCTCTCTCTCTCTTGGTAGACTTCTTTCGCGAAATGACACACACACACACAGATAGAAGAAGACGACACATGGACTACAGTACGCATACCCTTGCTAGCGTTGTGATAAAGAATGATTTGTGGTTGTCTCTTTTCTTCTTCTTGTTGTTGTGCGCTGTTCCGTGGTGGCCACGCGCTCCGCCCACATCTTTCATTCCCTCGCAGAGAAAACAAACAAACAAAAAATGAAGACGTTGAGGGAGGGAAGTAAGGCACGACAAGACAAACCCAAATCGAAGACACACGCACATACGCACACACATCCCCCAAAAAAGAAAAGCAGATGGGCAACAGGCGAGCACTACGATGTACGCCCCCCCCGCCTCTCCCTCGCGCATGCCTCACATGCCACACGCTGAGCACCAATGTTACGTGAAGAAGAAGAACAGAAAGAACAGGAAGAAGATACTCGCAGCAAACACAAATAAGAGCATGAACGTCTTGTACCATTCATAGCGCACAACTTTTCGCCGTTGCTTCTGTTGATATCGGTAGAGCTCCTCAGGTGTCATCGCGGCCATCTTCGTGGCTTCCTTCGCCACCTTCGCGTGCATCTTCTCCGTACGCTGCAAGTACTCCTCAAAGCCTTCGGGGGACAGAGAGCGGCGCATCATCTCCGTTTCTGCCGCCATCTGCTGCATTGACAACTTGGTCTCCGCCTCCATGAGCTGGGCTTGATAGACTTCAATGCGACTGGCCAGCTCCTCAGGACTCAAGCCAGGGATTGTGCGCGGAAGACGAGAGGGGTCCACGCGAATGCGTGCTGCGGACGGCGTCGTGCTGCTGTCACCGGATCCGGCCTCGTGCGACGTTGGCGTCTTCGCTGTGGAGGCACAGAACCGATACGAGGTGAGGAGGGCCGAGCTGCACGCAGCGGACGCGGTGAACAGCGCAGGCTGATGGCCCAAGATCACGCCTCGAGGAATGTAAAAACACGCACGTCCGAGCATGCTGACCTCGCGTGTGTGTTTATGTGTGTGTGGTCGGTGTCAATGACACCAAGACAAAAGGAACAAGAAAAAAAAAAAAAAAAGAAGTGACGACTCTGCGCGGCGGCAAACGTGTGCGCACGTGACTCAGACCGTCTTCTTCTTTTTCTTTACTTCTTTTTTACAGTCGTACGCCACTGTCAAGTTTTAATTTCCATTTTTATGAGCAGCCGATCGTGAGACGTAAAATGAGGGTGGGGAAGAAGAAGAGGCCTGCGAATGATGCGGACGGGAGACGGCTCAACATGCGCGTGTGGTGGGCAGCCTTCAGGCCCCCCTTTTTGAAATTTTTTTATTAGACGGCCAAATCCGCTACTGCACACACTTCCGACGGACATGTGTCGATGATGAGTCGTCTGTTTGGACTCACTACAAGTTACCCCCTTTTTTTTTTTGGCTGTCTTCTCTTTGTGGTTCATCTTTGGTTGCCTGATGTCGCGCATGGAGGTGTTTGCAAGCCTACTCTCGCCTCCGCTACCACGCTCGGTCCACGGTCGACGCTCACACACATTTCTTCTTTTCTTTTCGCAAATACGTGTTCACCCGTCTACGAGGTACCAGAGGCAGGCCTGGTTGTGGTCGTGGTGGTGGTGGTGGTGGTGGTCGACGTGTGGACAGGGTGCCTCGTGAGCGTCGAGGCCGTCGCCAGCACAGGACGTCGTGAGAGGCGACCGGCGATGCGCATCTGCAGGGCTGGCACCGGTGTGATGGGAGAGGACGCCAGCGACGCCACGGAGCCGCCGTGGGATGATGCCCGCCTGTCTGTCGTCGCACCGCTCATGTCCCAGGCGCGTGCGGCCTGCACCTCTGCTGATCTCATGGTCGCGTCGTTCGGACCTTGTGTCGCGTGCATGGAACGGGCTGGAGAGGACTGGTTGAGTGGCGAAGATGACCCGCCGTGGCTTGCAGGGACCAACTTGGGCGTTGTTGAGAGAGGCGGCGACGTCGAAGATGATGACGCCAGCGGGGAGCGACTACGGCGTTGATGAGGCGGTGATACGGCGTCGGAAAGAACACATGTGGTGGAGGCGGGTAACGGTGCGGATGTCACCGTCGTCACCTCATGTGTTGCTGGTGGTGGTGGAGACGGCGCTTCTAGAGGCACTTGGAGCTGTTCCTTTTCCTGCTGTTGCTGTTGTTGCAACGCGAAGGTTGGTAGTCGTCGTGTGGCGTACGTCTGCACGACAGCCTGCAGCATCTTCGAATCACGAACCACGCTTGACGTTGGCACCCCTGCGAAGACAGGTTCATCGACAACGGGTGCGTGTGTGTCTCGAGGAGACGTCTCTACATCGCACGCAGTGGCGTCTGTCTGCCAGAGTCGTGCCCTACTGGACGCCGGCTTCTGCAGCTCCTCGCCTTCTTCCCCCGTGGACGCCTCTGAAAGAGGCCCGTACAGTGCGTCAAGGTCCGCACACAGCGTCTCTGAGGTGGCCAAAGGATGGCGCGCCACAGACGCGGTGTCTAGCCCGCCGTCATGTCTGCCGTTTTCGTTCTCGTCCTTCTTGCGGTACTGCTTCGTGTTGTGCGATTCGACCAGCACAGATGCGAACGGCTCTGAAAAGATGTCCCGTCGCCTCGACAACGGCGAGAGGGCGTTCGTCAAGGCGGAGAGCGACGCTGCCACAACGTCATGCGAGCCGCCTAGTCGGCTGCGCGTCCACGCACTCCCAGATACGCACGAGGAGGGAGCGCCCGAGATAGCGTACAGCCAACGACCGCCGACCGCCATCGGCGGTTCGCGTGCCCGCAGCCTTGACCAGCGCCAATGAAACGGCAGCTCAGCTGGTGCGTACCACAACTGTTGACGCAGTTGATCCAAGCGCGCCTCTGCAGCCTTCTCGTCGCGGCCGTCCACACCACACCTTTCAACTGAGCGGCTTCTCTTCGACTTTGCTGGCGTGGATGGGCTGCGCTTGCGGGCCTGTACCTTGCGTGTCGCTGGCGGGGATGGCGCGGTCGAGACGGCAGCACCCCCCTGTCGAGGAACGCGTCCCCTTGACGCTGCCCGCGGCAGGTGCTTGGCCTGTTCCGCTGGTGATGCGTGCTTCTGTGTTCGCGGGCTACTGGGCGGACCGGCGTCCTTCCTGACATTGCGAACGCTCTGGAGGCTCGCTGTCCCTGGCTCCTGTGCATCCGCCTTGTCCGCGCGCTCGCGCTCCCCGGCATCGCCGACGTCCTCATGCAGCGACATGAACTCTGCCAAGCACGACGACGGAAAGAGAAATGAACACATCACACACCACAGTCGAATCCACTGAACAGGCATCACTGCCAGCTCCGTGACCACACATGCAGTCGCACTCCAGCTTGGTTGACCGCCACACGCATCGCCCCGCCTGGGCAGGCGCACGCGCCAGGAAGACGACGACTCGAGGGCAGTCGAGAGCATCATGGTGGCGCCCACGAACGCACGTGCAGCGCCGGATTCGGTGATGGCGCTGTTGGCGAGTTGCAACAACGTTTCCCGAGACTGCGCTTCGCTGGCGCGAAGGGTGGCGTCGATAGCAGCCTGAGCCTGATCGATTTTCTTGGCCTTTTCATCTTCATTAGCGGCTCCGTCAAACAACGAGGATACCGCACGAAATGACGTGGTGGTCTCACGTTGACTTGGACTGATCTGCGGGGCCCACGCCATGTGAGGGTGAGCGCGGAGCCAGCGGTGTACCTCCGCGGTGATGAGATGCGTCAGGGCCAGTGCACGGCGCGCACGGACGGCTGCACCACCATCGGCAGCCTCGTCGCGAGCGTCGATCCAGAAAGAGCGGATGGACACGACAAGAAGCGGCAGCGCGCGCGTGAGAAGGCGCGTGTAGCGCGCACGCTGACACTCGGCGCGAGCTTCGGCATCCGTGTTATCTGCCTCATCCCCTTCATCGCGGTCGCTGACAAGGTCGGCAAAGATGACCATCAGGCCCAGTATGTGCTGGAAGTGCGCGAGCTCCCACAGCGCCTTCTCTTCTTTTTCCAACACAGCGTCGTCGTCATCGCGCTGCGCGTGATGAGACGCACCCGCACGCACAGAGAGGTCGGCCTGCAGCACCTTTTTTCTGGCCATCAAGTTGGCCTTTTTGCGCTGCCAATCTTGGTGCCATCGACCGACATGCGCGAGCAGCACCTCGACCGTGACGGACAGAGGGCACGCGTCGTGGTACGTGTCTGGGCTTGCGAGCTCGCCAATAGCGAGTGTGTACGTCAGCTGTGCGGCGAGCTGAGAAAGAGCGGTGAGCGCGGCGTAACTGCCACGATGATCGGTGAAGAGCACCAGCACGGCGCGCAGGAGCGACGCGCGCATCACCAAAGCGAGATTGTGATCGCGCTCTTTTCCATACCAGGCGCGGACGTGTGCCTCGAGGGCCGATCCTGTGCGCTCTCCTTCCTTTTGCATGCCGTGCTTCTGCCCCTCCACAGAGCCGCGCGGGGGTGTGAGCAATGCAGGCCACAGGACGCTGCTGTCCGCCAGCAGGCCCACCGCTGTATTCAGCGACGCCAACGCAGCGGTCTGTGCCCAGTCCGCGCATGCGTCATCCACAATCTCACTGGCCCACATCGCACGTGATGGAGAACGGGGAGACAGGTGGTCGTGCCCCGGTCGTGCTGCGTGATCGGAGCTCTCCACCGCTCCGTACACATCTTTCGTTCTCTCAAGTGCACGTGTCTGCGCGCCGACACGGGTGACACACGCACCAAGGGCCATCTCGAGGCCGAGTAATCCTAATCGACGTGCCACGTGATACCGGTGTAGGAGCATCTCCCGCGGTGTCGGCGCTGTGATCGCGGCATCGGCGGTCGTGGTGGCGGCAGCGGAACGCGAGGAAGAGAGAGAAAAAGGTACGACGTCGACGTGTAGCTGACTGACTTGATCTAATCGTCGCAAATGGCGCACACAGACCCACATCCTCTGCAGCCACAGCTGAGCGGCACAGACGGCACAGAACTGTGGTCTTGCCGTCGTCGATGACGGCGCGGTCAGCTGTGCGTCACAGTCGGTGAACACGGCGAAGAGTTGTGAGGGCCACACGAGAGGCAGCGTACCGTCCTCCGTCGACGCCCCGGCAGTGCTCGCGTCGGCTGCGGCGTGTCGCGCCTCACATACACGCTGCTGGGCTGTGGCGTGCCAGGGACACTGCTCGGCGTGCACGGGCTGTGGAAATGCATCGGCCAACTCGGATGTCGACGGTGGTGGTTCTCGGGGCTGGGATGAGGGCGGCAGAAGCCTTTCATCTTGTCGGGACGCCGCACGGGGGGCGCCTGGTGCGACCCCAGTGCGACCACCGCCGACATAGTTATTGCTTCGCGGGAAGGTCAAACACGAGCTGCGGGCACTACCACCGAAACCACCACCTCCCGTCAGACCATCGTGTGAGCTCGGCGCGCGTGATGCCGGCATCCATGAGAGTACCGACGATGAGGAAGCGATTGAGGACGTGGCCGACGCGACGCCCGGACCGCTGCTCTGGCTTTGACTGCGGCGTCGAGCGTGCGCTGACCACTGCTGTTCTTGTTGTTGTTGTTGACAACATTCTGATCGACGGTGATGCGTGTCGTCTTCACCGAATGTCAGCGAAGTGATTCCGCCTTGGCTCGGACGGCGGCTGCCATGCGATTCACCGGACCGTGGGGCCGATGAGGGTCGCTCCGGCGTCAGGTCTTCACCAAGTCGCATGGAGGACCGCGCGGATGGCAGAGAGGCACCCGAGGCTGGCCGTGACGGCTCGGGACCTTGCGCACGCGTCAAGCGCTCAAGTTGACTGGGCGAAGGTGGCGACGGCGAAAACGGTACCGCGCGTGAGCCGTACAGGCGCTTCTGTCGCGCCTGCACGACACGACCACGCGTGCGGACCGCGTGGAAGCAGATCAATTCAAATAATGCCCGTGTGCGTGCTTCTTGCTGTGATGCGGCGCAGTACACTGGAATGGTGAAACCGCTGAGCGAGGTTGATGTCGCACCATCCAGCAGTTTAGCCGTCACGTGATCGATACTGTGACCATCATCGGCCAGTGCAGAAAGCGATGGCAGAAGCTCAGAGAAGTAGTGGTGAAGACGGCTCAATAGAGAGCGGTACAGAAGTGTCTCGTCCGTCGCCTCGGGGGCACTCCGCGTGAGAGAGATGTCCATCTCCGCATAGCCACTGCTTGCTGAGGCCCTTCGCACCAGTCTCTCTCGAGCTATTGCCGTGTGCACTGGGCAGTACAAAGCAGTATCGCGTTCTCCTTGAACGCGCTTTTTTTTTCTTTGGAGAAAAAGATTCTTGTGTGTTGCTTCGCACTGCGAACAGGGATAGGAATGCACGAAGCAATACTAGCCACAGCAACAGCAACAAAACACACACACAAAACAACAACAACAACAGGGAAGAATAGAAAGGTGTGGGCGATGTATTAAATGATGATGTAGACGATGTGGGAGGGAGGCTTCCCCAAACAGCCACCGTGAAGGCGGATGCGTGTGTGCGTGTGTGTGTGTACACATCTGCGAGGTGAGGCAGACGTGTGTGGGACACCGCAGAGCGACTCTTTTCGCGCAGTCATTGCGGTCTGTGTGCGTATCTGCATTCAGTTGAGAAGACACAACACTTTTCAACTTCCTCTCTCTCGCACACAGACACAGACAGACACACACCCACACACAGGCGTATACAAATATAATTATGGTCGTGATAGCCTCCACATCACCCAGAAATAGGTCCATCTATTTTTCTTCGATGAGGAACCGATAAATGGCTTAATAACCGTGCGCATATCCGCACCGGAATTATGGTTAATATTCTTAAAGCTTCAAAAGACGAGGAGAAAAGAAAAAAGAACAACATTTGATTCTGGGATCGATGTAAACTATAACTTTATCGTCACAGCCACAAAAGAAACAAACATACAAATGAACATACAAAAACAAAAAATTAAAGACTGATCGGCCTTCGAGATCAGCGTGTGGCTCCGCAGGGGCCACCATGACACACACTGCCTAGCTTTTTTTTTTTTCTGAGGCCACGTACTCATTTTCTCTCTCCATCGGTGCGGTGACATATCCGACGCTTTTCCCTCGCGTGCTTCATCCCCACTACCGCTTTCGCTCAGTCCGTGTGCTTCCCCACAATGCCAAGAAGGTCAAGACGGCCTGCGCTCACCGCTGGTGGCGGTGACGATGCGCTCCGCAGTGGCCAGCTCGCTGTGTTGTGGGCGTGCAATCGCGCCGGATGAGAAGAGCGGGTTCAGCGCGAGCAGTGGTGCGAGTGCGGCGGGCGGGGCACGCATGGGAACCACACGCGTCACAGCCGTCTCCGGTCCACACGTTCCCCATGGGCTGGGTGTTCCTTGCGGCTTCAACGGCGCCGCCTGTCCTCGCGGATGTTGGCCCCCTGCCTGTACCGCCTGCTGGCCGAGGCGTGAGAGGGTTCCCCGGCGTCATGGCTTCCGCTGCGAGTACGGCGCTGTACAATGTGGTTGGCTGCGCGTGGCTGGCTGGGACGGTTGTGGCCGTGCGCGTGCGTAAGGCTGTCCCTGTGGTGGCGCTTGCGAAGGATAAGGCGGTGGCACGGAAAGACGATCGCGGCGATCGAGTCGGACGAGTGCACCGCCTTCGTCGGCGAGCTCGTAGTGCACACAGCGGGGCTGCGGTGACGGCTCTGTCACGATGACGAGGCCAAGACTCAAGAGCCGCTCCATCGCGGCGACTAGACGCATCGTCATGCGACCACGGTCAACGAAGCCTGTCTGATCCACCTGCGTACAGATGCTCTCCGGCACGGTACGTATCGCCTCCGGTCCGATTATGAACTGGTATAGCTTGTCTGCGTCCACCCAAGACTGAGGGTGTTTTTTGCGTTTGGTACGTCCCACGTTGTAATCCATTAGATACAACACCAGCCACTCTACCGAGGAGAGGTCCCGTGCGCTGGGAGCCGTGGACGTCGCAGGGGCACCCGCGCCCGCACCGGCCGCGACAGGTGTGGGAGTGACACCGGACACAGCACGCTGTTCTTGTGGTGGCGGTGGAGCCATACCCTGCCCATACTGCGCGATCTCGACCGGCGCGCGGTGACACAGCTGACTACCAAGAGCTGTGAGGTAGTACTTAACCGGTTTCGGCTTCGGTGTGTGCGGACTCGTAGGTCCGGTTTCCACCCAGCCCCAGCGCGCCCACTGGTTGAGCATGTGCTCAATGTTTGCTCTCGTGCTGCGCTGCGCGATGGCCAACAGAGCTGGTGGCAGCGTTCGCTGAAACTTGTCACTCCCTTGCTTGTCGTGCAGGCGCACAGCACTCACCCAGCGTGCGTTCGGCTTCACTCCTTTCGCCAGGCATTGGTCTGTGGCGTAGAGTAGGACTTTGTCTTCGTTGTTCATGGAAGCGAACAGTTCCACGACGGAGTCCCCTGATGGTTGCACAAGTGCGGTCGATGTCACGCGCGTCGCACTGGTCGTCATGCTGCGGCTAGTGGGGTCCGCGTGAGCTGGTGCTAGCAGTGTACCCGTTGCGGTGGAAACCGTAACGGGTCGCATTGTGGACGGCACGACCTCCCGCTGCCGAGCAGCTGCCTGTGCTTCCGTGCCACGCACAAAACCGTCCGCGCTGATGATGCGGGAGAAGGAGCGTACGCGCATGGCCACATCCGGGTGTAGGCGTGTGCTGAGTGGCTCCACAAGGGCCTCCACGTTCCAGGCGAAAAAGACGCAGCGTTCGCCCTCGATACTCGCCCACGGCTCGGGGTCGAGCACCAGGCTCGCCCACGCATCGTCGTCAGACGCGCCGTCGCCGTGCTCACCCGCAGCGACACCACGAACAGGTTGCGGGCGCTCCGTCATACCACGCGTGGCAGCACGCCGCACCTCGGCAATAAGCCGCCGCAGATCCTTTCGTGTCACTGCGTTACGCGCCACACACAGCGCCAGCAGCGCGTTCAGCTCCGTGACGAGAAGAATAAACTGCGCTTGGTCGACGCCACGGTGGAGTTCGGCGAGGTTAAAGTCCGGGTACCGCGTGTACTTTAGTGACTGCAGGGAGGTGAAATACTCGTATTCGTAGTTCCCTTCATGGACCATGCGCATGTCCTGCGTGAAGCTCGCACGCAGTGTGGTGTGCGCAGCGTCGAAAGGAGGGCGTGCGGCGAGTGCGGCAAGAAGGTTAAACGCGCCGTCCTCCACATCCAAGGTTGAGGACGGCAAATACAGCATCATGGCGTGCGCGGCCGTGTAGCTACTGCCTGTCAACATGGCCTTGAAGCACAAAGCCAGACTGGCCTCATTCGCTTTGGCAGTCGCGGAGCCGCTCACACGCGCGGCACACTCCGTCCCAAGGACACTCCATCGATCCGCACGGAATGCAGCCTTGCGCGGTTTGCCGCCATCCACGCCTTTGTCGTCGTCTGGCGCGAGGACGGCCAGTGCACAGTCTGCTGGGGTGTGCGGCATCGGCAGCTCCAGCTCGTCGGAGGCGGTGTCGGCGCCGATGACGAAGGAGAAGCGACCGCCGGTCTTGAGCATGGCGATGCTGGCGAAGTGTGTGAGCGCATACACAGCGGGCGAGACGCTCGTGGGGTGCCGCATCACACGGTTCATGGGGTCCTTCATGGCGAGCTCGAATTCCGGATCGTCACTGAAGACAATGATCACCGCACGCGCACCGCCCTCGCCACCACCGTTGCCGTGACCGTCACCACCACCTTGCGCCAGCTTCTTCCACTTGTTCACCGGCGCTTTACTCTTCGCGCTGTCATCGCTAACGGAGCGGAGGCTCTGCACGACACCGAAAGCGCTCAACGCCTGCACGAGCGCGCCTTTGCTGCCCGACTTCGTGATGCTGTGCACCCAGACACCAGACTCGCTGTTTCGGGAGACAACGGGCGGGAGCAGTTCCACGGGAATCTTGCTCAGGCGAACCGTGTTGCGGCGCTCCTGTGCGGACTGTGGGCTACCCATCACACTGCTCGCGGGGGCTGCCTTGTAGGTGACCTTGAGGGCGGCGTCGGCGGCACTGGCAAGCACGAGCTGCAGGAAGTAGGCTGTGCTGGCGTCGTGCAGGGCACTACTACGGAAGCGAGCAGGGCCCTCGTCCGCCGCCTCCGTCGCGGTAGTCTGGGTGGCGGCGGGATCAGCCCCGCCTTGATTGCGTCGCGCAGTACCTGCTGACTTCCTGTCTGTGGACCCCGCGACGCCGTCGGTCGATGGCATCGTCGTCACCACTGCCCGGCTTGCGGGTGCCCTCACACCGGCGGTGCGGTCCGTGGCGCGGTTACGTTGACCAGCGAGCAGCGCGAGGTTTTGGGCATCCTGCGGGGTCAGCTCGTAGTCGTCGAGGAGACGCAGCAGACTCTGAGCCATGTTGCGCACCGAGGAGCTGAAGGCTTTGAGTTGCGGTGGGCTCAGGTAGTACCGCTGCACCTGCAGGAAGGCCTCCGTGCGATTAAAGCCGCTGTCAAGGCCCAGCATCTCGTAGATGTGGATAAAGTGAAAGAGGTCATTGCGACGACCAAGGTCGATCTCGCCAACCGCTGCCAGCGACTCACCGCAGGACTTTTGGAACTCTTGCGCGCTGTTGAAGAACGGGCGAATCTGGTGGCGGATGAGTGGACGTGAGAGGCCGAGACCAGCGGCGATGATGATCATGTCGGACACACAGCCGTACGAGACAGCTTGTAGAATAGCACGCGTTGTCAGCACGTCCACCGGCAGCCGCACAGCCACTCGACCGAGCCGTAGCGTTTCGAGCTCCGGATGTGGTCCTAGCGCACCCCAGTCGATCAATCTGCGGATGGCCTTGTCCACCTCTGCCATCGGCGGCGGCTCAATGAGCTGTTGCATGACCTCCCGCACACCACCGAACGCCGCAAGGCACTCGCGGACGAGGAGCACGCTGTACTCAAGAGGGTAAATCTCAGGCTCGTCGAAGGGCTCCATCCGGTCGTACACACTGCGCGAGTACAGGCGCAGCACGGTACCACGCGAGACACGTCCAGCGCGTCCCATACGCTGCCGTGCGGCGGCCTGTGAGCAGCGCGTGAGCTGAAGCGAGCGCATGTTGGTCTTCTTGTCAAAAAACACATGGCGGGAGAGACCCATGTCAATGACAACCTTCACGTCTGGGATCGTCAGGCTTGTTTCGGCGATGTTGGTGGACAGAACCACCTTACACTCATTGGCGGCAGCGGGCACCATGGCGGCCTGCTGTTCCTCGCCGGGGACGACGGAGTGCAGCGCGTGGAGGCGCAGAGAGCACGGTGCTCCCCCTTTGCTGTCCTCCAACTCGGCGAAAACAGCTTCGATCTCACCGAGACCGGGCAGGAACACGAGAACACACGTCCCTGGCTGCACGGACATGTAAATGAATTGACTGACCGCGAACATGGCCTTGGCGTTTACAGACGGCGCCCGCTCGAACTTGCTGACGTTGTCCACGAATTGCGCCAAATCAATGGCGATGTGGCGTGGGACCTTGCCAGGATGGTTCTTCTCGATGGATGCGAGGAACTCATCCACGTAGATTTCCTTCACGTCAAAGCGCTTCTCACCAACCTGCAGCACCGGTGCCTCAGGTGTCCAGCCGAGCGCGCTGTAGTAGTTCAAAAATAGCTTCGGATTAATTGTGGCGGACATGATCAGAAGTCGCGTGCAACCCGCCAAATATTCCTCAGAGCGTGTACGCCACCACTCGACGCGGGCGTACGTGCTCAGCTGCTCAAGACTGTTCACACCGTCCTCGCCATTGGGCCCGTGTTGGCTCATCATTAGCCGTGCGACAAGACCAAGCATGTCGGCGTCGATGGAGCGCTCGTGCACTTCATCGAGGACGAGGTGGGTCATGCGCTCGAAGAAGGCTTCACCTCCGGAGTGCGCGAGGAGCTCGAGCAGATACCCGGTCGTGACGAAAATAAGGCAGCGTTGGCGATTCGCTGGGTCTTGGCGTACACCACCGCCGAGGCGGTAACCGACGCGTTCACCCACGTCCTCGCCCAGCAGACTCGCCACGCGCTGCGCCAGCGACGTCGCTGCCAGACGACGCGGCTGCGTGACGACGATATAGGCGTCTTCGCCCTGCCGCTCTGCGTCCAAAAGCAGGTGCATGGGGATGATGGAGCTTTTTCCGCAACCCGTGTCCCCTTGAATACACACCACGCGATGGGCACGGACGTGGGCGAGGACCTTGTCGATGTGCCGCTCCGTTGGGAGCACAGGTCGACTGGCGGACTCGTCTGTGGTGGCAGTGGTGGTCGCGGCGATGAGCGGGAAGGCACCACGCTTGCTGTTGGGCGAGCCGGCGGGCACCACCTTTGTGTTCGTGTCGAGCTCCGTGCCGACGGCCTCGAGTTTCTGCGCGGTGTCGTGCAGCAGTAGACCCGCCCACATTATGCGCTCCTGCAGAGGACTCGCGCGCCACGTAAATGTGTCGGCGTCCAGGAAGACGGTGAGGCTCGCCAGCTCCGCCGACGCCCCAGCGGCCGCGGACGGCACTGCCTGTCGAAGCTGCACAGCCCTGGCCAGTGCGGCCCTCGCCGTGGCCTCGCCGGCCTTCACATCCTCGGGCGAGGCACACTGACGTGTGGGACGGCGCGATGCATCCTGCTTTTGCGTAGGTGTCGGTAGGAACGTCTCAGCGAAAATGTCGAAAGGCAGCCGCTTGTCATCGTCGAATAGGCGGGCGAGATAGTGCAGCACGGAGCCGGAGAGGACGTGGCTGGGGTTGACGGCACTGGCCGGCACGTCCTTCCAGGCGTCGACCAGGATGAAGATCTCCTCCACGGCGAAGAAGGCGCTACCGAGGAGACTGGCAAGCTCCATGCAGCGCGCGTGCGGGTGATCTATGACGGCGCGTGGCGTGCTCACGGACAGCGCGCGACCAAAGGCCTTCGCCGCGGTCACCCCATCAATGCCCACCGCCTCGGAAGACAGGGTCTCGAAATCTGTTGTGAACATCTTCGACAGCTCGCCGGTGACGGCAATGACGAGAGACATGAGCTGCAGCTCGCGCTCGCTCATCAGCGTGGGCCGCAGTGTCCAGAGCACGGATGCCAGGAAGAACAGACCTTTGCTCTGCGCGTCTGTCACGCTGGTGTCGGGCGGTGCCCCGAAGATGGCCTTCAGCGCGGCGAAGGCGTCCGCAGTGTTGCGGGGCGGTGCCTGCGCGAGTAGTGCGATGAGGTCCCCGGGCGGGGTCATCGCGATTGTCTCCGGCACCTCAGCGCCATCGCGGTAGACGTCGAGTGCAGTGCGTCCAAGCAGGCGTGCGGCCACCGTGCGGAGTCGGGCAAATGTCGGGAAATCGCTGAGGTAGGCGAATTTGGCGTGACACAGCGGCTTGACGTCCTCGCTGATGCGACCGTAGAAGGCCATGGTGAGAAGGCTACGTGGTACACGATCAAGCACACGGCGTGTGGTGGTCTCCATCGACGGTGGCAGCTGCTGCCGCTGCTCGTAGGCTGGCGTGGCGTCACCAATATATTGAGCAATGGAGGCCTTCACGATTGGGTTATCGACGATGGAGGGGTCATTCCATGGGCGACGCGTCTTGATCTTCTCGATAATCTCATCCAGACGCCCTTCATCGACCAAATCACGGGTCATGTCGTTGCCGGTGAGCGTGGCTGCCAGTGCGAGCTGACGCGGCTCAATGTTGAGACGCTGGCAGAGGCGCTCGCAGCTGTAGATGCTAAGTGGAAGGGGGTTGGGCAGCGCACTGGGGTCACCCTGTGCCAGGAACAACCCGAAGGGAAAGGCATTGAGTATCATCGCGCGAATGCCCGGCGTGACGAAAAAGTCCGAATCGCCTGTGAGGACAAAGTCGGCCTTGTAGTACTCCATGAGCTGTGCGATCTCCGTATCCACCTCGCCCTGTAGCTGCACCACCTCGGCGAGCGGCTTGTCTGCATTGGTCGAGCTGCGAACGGCGCGCTCGAGAACGTGGTGGATCTGTGCGAAGGCGAGCGGGGGCATGATCTCGGCCGGGCGGTTGTCGCGCTGTAGACGCGCTTTGCGGAGGGCCTTACCATTGCAATAGTCGTACGTATGTAGCTTCGCCAGTAAGCGCTCCTTGTGACGCTCCGCACGAACCTTGTCGCGCGACTTGTCTGCCATCGCACTGAGCTCGGCCTCCTTACTCACAGTGCCCTTGGCTGCCGCTTCGCTGTCCGTGTGGCGCTCACCATCGATCAAGAAGACCAGCTTGACACCGTAATTCTCCGCGAGGCACGTGATGATGCGACGAGTGGCGGCTTCCAACACCCACAGGTCACCGCCCGTGAGGTCGGCGTCGTTGGCGGCCGGCAACGGCAGAGCGGCGTGGCTTTCGGGATCGCACAGGAGTGCCTGCTGTGCGTCCGGCTTGTCTGGATGCACGCAGAGGTGAGTGAGCGTTATCCAGAAGCCGAAGCCGTCAACGAGGACGACGTGACCATCTTCGGGCTCGCTACGGTTACGTCGGTAGAGCGGGCGGAGGTCGGCGAAATCCTTCGGTTGCGAGTCCAACCAGCGGAAGAAGCGCAAAATACCCATCTTGGTTTACTCTTGCTGGTAAGACGGCCTCACGAGAAGTGAACAAGATACTCTTTGCACGCTTCGTCTCTTTTTGATTGAGATACGCGGGCAGAGCACACGGCGGCGCGGGACTGGGAAGAGTCCGTGGGAAGAGCGGTCGGCGACGGAAGTGGAGTACACAGCGGGGTTAGAAACTGCTTAAAAAAATATTTGTGTATCTCTTTCGCCTTTGCTTGCGGCGTCTGAAGCTTTTCCTTTATGGGAAGAGTGGATAGAGCGAGGTAAAAAAAGAAGAAGAAGAGTCAGTATGACTAGATGACTTGCGAATATGCCGTTCAGGTTCAGTGAGTGAGATGGGATGTGTAAGTGTGTGTGTGTGTGTGTGTACAGTGAGTCGAGCTTTGTGAGCGTTCTGTCGTGTTCTTCACTGAGCTTTGACGGCCTTCATACGCACGAGTACAGAAACAAATTGTGGGAGCCACAGACGTCGACCGGCATACACAACACTCTTGCCCAAGACAAAAAAGTGCTCTTATGTCTCTCCTCTGGCTGGCCAATTTGGGTTGCATTCGCTGACAGGCCACTCTCCTGAAAGCGCATTTCCGCGTTTCCTCGCTTCACCTTACTCTTCTTCTGTTCTGTTCTGTTCTTTTTTTAATTCTTTTTGCAGCCCCGCGGTTCATAACACTGCGCACTGCGTGCGGTGCAGCCGAGCGCTTCGAGTAGCCAATGAGGAGAGCGTGACGAAAGAAGTGCTCGCAGTGAAAACAATGGAAAAAAAAAGAGGAAATGAGGATAAAAGATGGGGAGAGGGGAGTAAAATAAAAAAAAACACACACATATCCTCAGCCCTCATTGATGCCGGAGTTTCGAATGAAAGCATGTGGCACATCACAATGGAGGGGGGGGGGGCGGGGAGAGGACAAGATGCGACAAGACGCAGTCGAAAATGATGACAAAGAAAAACTAATATACCACAAAAGAAAAGGAAAAAAAAAGACGAGTGGACACACGCCGGATGACTCAGTCAGAGCGTCCGCCGCTCATCATGAGGTTCATCTCATCCTTTGTGCGCTTCCTTTTCGCTTTGATTACATATCGCTTCCTCCTGCGTACGGCCACTGCGTGCGGCCTTATTACTCGTGCTGCTGTTTTTTTGTGTGTGTAGCCCAGTCGGTGACGAGGCCGGGTGTCGCGAGCACGCGCAACAGTGCGGCCTTCATACGATTGCACATACCGCGTTGACCACGCGCGAGGTGAAATACGCGTCACCGAAGCCAAGCGAAGGCGTGTGAGTTCCTCAAGTGCACGCACAAAGAGGGCCGTACACGCGCGGCCGCCAGCGTTTGCGAGCGTGATGACTTGTGTACGCACATCCAGCGGTAGCTTGGCGAGGAAGTGACGGGAAGTCGTCAGGTTGCAAAGCATATTGGCGTCAACCCACGGCCGCGGGCTCCTCGCCTTCCTCCTCGCCAGCTTGACGTACATCATGCCAGACACAATCGACTGCAGCGGTGTAAGGAGCAACTGATCGTCTGTGAAAGGCTCAGCCGACAGGGGTGGTACGGGAGCCAACAGGTCCGACACGGCGGGGGGTAACACCTGCGACCGCAGCCAGCACACGTCCATCTCTCGCGACACGCGGCGGCACAGCTCATCCCCGAGCGGTGTGATGTAATACACCAACGACGTCAAAAGCGACCCGCTGTTCGGCACGTACTCGGGTGTCACCAAACCTCGCACCGTCCATCCCTTGAAGATTTGCTTAGCGGCTGACTTCTTTAAGCGCTGTGCGACTCTCTGCAGAGTTGGCGACAATTGTTGCAAAAATAACGGATCGCGCGCAGTACTGAAGACTTTGTTCACTCTGGCATACTGGTGCACCAACTTCGGCAATCTTCGTAGGCAAACGTCCGTAGCATGCAGCACAACCTTCTCTTCTACACTCAAAGTAAGGTAAATGCTCTCCGCCGTTTCCGTCGGCTGTTGGGCAGGTGAAGCTGGTCTGGACGCGAAGGCCTCCCCCGACCCGCAGAGGCACAGCTCGTCCACGAGTGATGTCAAGTAGTACTTTTTGTTCACACAAANCAAAGTGCGGTAAATGCTCTCCGCCGTTTCCGTCGGCTGTTGGGCAGGTGAAGCTGGTCTGGACGCGAAGGCCTCCCCCGACCCGCAGAGGCACAGCTCGTCCACGAGTGATGTCAAGTAGTACTTTTTGTTCACACAAAGAGCTTTTTGTGTCTTGGCCAATCGAGTCGTCACAAAACCTCGTTCGACCCACTGCTCAAAGATGTGTTGCACTGCCACCTTCGAGATGTTCCTTTGATCGAGCACCATCGCCGCTTTCAGTTCTTGTTGGGGCAATTCTGCGTCTGTGTCTGTGTGTGTCTGTGTGTGTGCGTTGCGGTAGAGGCGTGTGAGGCTAACCCACCGGTCTTCTGGTTTCAGTTTCTTTCGAAGACACACTTCCGTGGCATGCAGCACCACCTTCTCTTCTGCGCTCAAAGTGCGGTAAATGCTCTCCGCATATCCCGTCAACTGTTGAGTTTCTGTGCTTTCCTGGGTGATCATAGTCGCGTAGTATTGTAGACGTAGCGTCACTTGTTCTTTTCGTGTTTCGAAATCGGATAGTCTGAAATGTGAGGAGCAAAGTGGAGAGACAACAGAGAGGATTTTTTTTTTTTCTTCTTTTGTCTGTTCCTGCTTAACAAAGCTCAAGGAAACAGAAAAGAAAAAAAAAAGCAGGTACGCCAACGCCAGCCATATGGATGTCTCAACGCGTATGAGATCATCAAGGAGGCGTGGCGAGATGGCCTTTGACTCGTTTCCCACTCGTGCAGAGACTCGTCGCCACGGATCGAGAACATGTGGTGAACGACAGGTGTACCTGTTTCACCGCTTCTATTGCACATGTTTGCATATCAAGGCATCCAGAACACCCGGACGCCCGTGAGAGATGCGACGAAAAACAGCTCTTGACTACATGATGTGATGTGGATTGTTGAAAGCCGAGAAGGAAAGAAAAACAACAACAACAACGAAAACAAAACAACAACAACAACAACAAAAGGAAACAAGAGCAACCGCGTATGCAGAAATGAAAAAAAAAAAAAGAGACGAAAGCCGACTGCACCGAACTGAGCGTTGAGACAAACGCACGCACACAGCAGGTATTGATGAGCGTGCTCATGCTATCCCCCCAACTGATACTCAACACACGCACACAGGTCCATATAATCTGTTTTTTCTTTTCTTTTCTTCTTCCCCCGCGTACGCTCACTTCAGCTCCTTGCCTTTTGTGGCTGTTGATGCTCACTGCGCCAGAGGAGGGGGATAACTTCCAGGAATAAGTGATCGTCACGTCACGATGCCATATTTCGCCTCTGCGGGGT
The DNA here is from genome assembly GCA_030849045.1 of Wallacemonas rigidus. Lineage (NCBI taxonomy): Eukaryota > Euglenozoa > Kinetoplastea > Trypanosomatida > Trypanosomatidae > Wallacemonas > Wallacemonas rigidus. The sequence continues at coordinate 26,453 of JASAOL010000547.1, forward strand.
AGGGGCTTGCGTGCACGACTCGCACTTGACCGCGCTCAACCAGCACGTTCAGCGCCAAGTAGAGCTCCTTCCGATTGTGAAATACTAGCGGCGCTGCCGTCGCGGAGGGATGGGGCTGCGCACCACGACGGCTCACGCCACTGGCTGCATCCGATGTGACCTGTTGTGAAAGCTGCAGGTAGCTCCAGAGCTGCATCACACTAAGACCGTGCTTCACTGCCCGTTTGTGGTACTTGTTCTGCAGGAGTTGAAGTACTGTCTGCAGTTGATGCTCTGTCCACATGGCTGTCTGTGTAACCGGTGCCACCTCACCAACTGTGATGGAGGGCTCGGTCTTGCGACCGTTTGATGACGGCGAAGCGATGGACACTTCACGCGACGGCAACGGAAGCGGTGCCGAGTCTGACAATGATTCGTGCGGCACTGAGCTAAGATGATCGTGGCCACGGCATGCCACGCCGATGTGTCCGACGCGTTTGTTTGCGGTCACTTGTCCCCGCGAATGGCTCGCCATCTGGAAGCTATCCCTTTGATGCGCCGAAGAGGCGACACACCCAGACACTGAGCTTGTTGGGGGTGGGGGGATGACCAAGTGTGCGCTGAGCGCCGAAGACGCGGACGCCTGAAGAATGGCGTCCATGCCAGACCGCGCGAGGTGAAAGCGCTGTGTGGCGGAATACGAGTGCGGTGTGTGTGTGAGGTGTGAAGAGGCGCACGCGCACGCCGTACTCGCTGAGTGACAACTCCTTGTTGTGAGGACACCACGCGTGCAGAGCCGAGCGAGCACACGATGCACGTCTGCCAGCGTGTTTAAGTGCGTACATGCGGATGCCGCCACTCGCGGTGCGCCACCCAAATCGTTCCCTTCTCCACTCCCGTGTTCTTCCATTTTGTGGCCGTGGTCATCCCCAACCGCGACGTCACTGCCCCGTTGTGCAACGGACGCTTCATTTTGACTGTCACACATCCTCGATTGCGGTGCCCTCTTCTCCGCGCGAATCTTTCGAAAAAGCGTCGCGGCGTCGAGCCCTTGCTTCTTCGGATTGCTCCAGCGACGTCGGGTGTGAGTGATGAACGCTGCGAGAACAATCTGTTCCTCTACGGAGTGTATGTCCAAAGTCTGCACGGCCTGACGCGTCGCCCGCTGGTCGCGACGCACGTCATCCTCTGTGTCCCGCACAACCGTCGGCGCAGTCGTGGCGTGTCTTTTCACGCCTGCACGTCCTTCCTCGTCACACTCATCTTCCTTTTGGCCCGTGCTCCTCTTCTTCTTCGCGCTTTTCTTGTGGTGAGGCGCCATGGCGGCCTCCCCTTCCGTGCATCCATGGTGCCGGTGCTGCCAAGTAGAGCGGTGACCTTGACTGTCGCTGCGACCACGCTGACGACGCGCATAGTAGTACGAAGACCACCGTGCCACCTCCGACTGATCGTCCGCAGGTGAGGCGGACGCGCGTGTGGTGGTCGACGGAGACAGGGCACTACTGCATCTTGTGACGGAGGGGACATGAACCGCGGCTTGTGGTGGACGAGCGGCTGTTTGGCGCATTTGCGCGCGAGGAGCAGCCACTTGAGAATGAGAGATCAAGGGGGGGGGGGGAGGTGTGTGTGTGTGTGAAAGCAGAGAACGGGAACACCCACACACAAGGTAAAAAGAGAAGAAAAAAAGCCAAGAACGCGAGAAAAAAAAAAGGAATAAGAACAAGAACGAGAACGAGAGAGATTGTGCAAGTGAATGAACACTTTAAGCGGAATGGATGTAAAGAGTCGAAAATGGAGCCGGCAGGGGGAGATCAAGGTGCGAGATGCCTATCTGGTCAATGCAACGTGTGAAGCACGACTATTGCTGGACATGCCACGGACACACACACACACCAACAAGGACGGCCCTCACAGCCGCAGGCAGAAAGAAAGGAAGGACACCGGCGAAAACACCACCACCAACAAACAATCAGGGAAAGGTGTCTTCAAAAAAAAAAAAAAAAGCAGAAGAAGCACACCGCAATGGAACAACACTTCGTCAGTTGTGAAGGAAGAGGAAGAGGAGCGAATACCAGTGAGGAGTAAGGGAGGTAGGCGGTGCTGTCTCAAAAAAACATGAGCGCACACATAACAAAACTTTCCCTTTGAGAACAACTTTTCTTCTTCTTCTCAATGTCGAATTCTTATGAATGTGCGCTGACGCGGAAGGGACGCGAATATCAAGTACGCCTGTGCGCGCCACCCAAGGTCGTGCGTGTACATGACGTACTCTCGCCTCCCCCCCGGCTGAGAGTTACCAGGAGATCAGGCAGATGTTTTTTATTTTAGACGGAGGAGCGAACAGTAGGCGTGTCGATGGCGACTGCACACGGAGCGTGGCTCTGATATGACCATAAACCATCATCGATTACAAACAATAACAACAAAAAAACAACAAAAGAAAGAGGGAAATAGAAGACGAGAACAATGGCCGAAATAATACAGACGAAGACAGCGATGTGGGCCGCACTTCGTTCTTCTGGGCACACACCAGAGATCGATGATCACCTCAACAGCTACACAAACGCGCGGGACGGAGACAACAAATAACAAGAACAAAACAAACTCAGCGCACATATTTTGGCAAGCACGTAGTTTTTCATTTCCCGTAGTCGTTCGCTTGTGTGACTTCTTGTCTACTCGTCGAGGGGAGAGAGAGAGGGTTTCGAGAAGAGGCTTCATCTCGCACGTCACACAACAACCCGAGCATCACCTGATCCCACTAGCCGGCGCAGGTGTCTCACATAGAATGGCGCCTGGACATCGACAGAGAAGATCACAACAAAGGTATTTCGCATCGTCCAACCCCAGTCCTCGTCTGGGTTGTAGCCATCACCAACCTCCCCCGTGGCCGCGGCTGGCTCGCTGGACGAAGTGGGAGGAGGTGACGATGTCGAGGAGGTTGGACTGTCGTTTCCAGCACCTTCGGCTGCGTCGGACAGAGTGGTGAGCCTCGAGGCCTCACGCTCGTGAATGCGCAGTAGAGTGCGCTGAGGCTCTGCCATGAAGGCCGCCGCTGCGGCTGCATCCGATGAGCTGTTTGTTGAGCTGGCAGCAGCTGTGCTTGGACGCGATGCCGGCAACGATATCGAGCCCGCGGCTGATGCCCCCGTCCGCCTTCTAATCTGCAGGACGGGGAAACTGTGAACAACGAGCTGTGCCCCGCCCTGAAGAAGGTGATAGGTCAGTGCGGGCATTGACCGCGCTTGTGGTGCGGCTCCCGCTGGCGCGCGTTCTCCTCCGTGCGCTGGGGTCAAGACCGTTGTCTGTGGTACGCGCGACGATGGCGGCGACGTTAGAACGGACGGGGAGACATGCGCGTCACGCGCGTACGGGGAAGTTCGAAGACGCGCGTCTGCTTCGGCACGTGTGGTTGACACTGTGGTGGTTGCGGCTGTGTCAGTCGTGACATGTGTCAGGCCAGCTGCAGCACGCGCAGCCGTCGAGCAGGAGTCGAGAGGAGCCAAGACCTGGAGTGTTTTGTTCATGGAGAACACAACCGGGTGCACGAGACCGGTGGCACGGAAGCACGCGTACCACGTGCCCTCAACGAGATCCTGCGCTGTGATCAGTACACGATGCGCTTCTCTCAGCGACATGTGATAGGCGAACTTCCAGGAGACGGGCTCCAGCGGGTCCTCCGCGTCGTCCCCACATGTGACCGCGGTACTGTGCGTATCAATGCCCAGCTGACCGCTACCAACGTTGTGAACCGCGGGATGGTTCTCCGTGTTCGCCGTCGTCCCTTCACGCCTGTTCTGATTGTGACTCGGTTGACCTTGATGGATGGGGGTCGCTGTGGTGGTTGTGGCAGGGTCATCCGCCGGAATCGTGTCCGATGTCGTCACCGCCCCTGCAAGCGCGGCCGAGCCGGCTGTGTACATGGCTGGCGAGGCAGGACTTGTACGTGACGCGCGAGAGAAAGACGGGCTGTCACGCGATAGCCTCAGTGGGGTTCGCATGGGTACTTGTGGGGGCGGTGGGGCGGGTGAGGCGGCGACCAGCCGTGGGATCGACAAGGACGGCGCATCCGGCACGCGGGATCCGGCAGTGGTAGCGACGACATACACATCGGGTATCTGGGCAGCTGCCACGGCGGACGGTGTCTGCCGCGTCCCTGTCGTCACTGTCACGCTGCTACGCTGCAGAGCGTGTATGAGTTGACTTTTCGCACGCGTGATGCGCATGGCTTCCTCCAGCTCACGGTAGGGGTTCGGCATCGACGTGGGTCGGCGTGTGAGACGTTTGCGTCCATTGTGCTGCTGTTTGTGTGGTGGTGATGGCGATGATGGTTGTGTTGGTGGCTGTCGCGGTGCTTGTGGAGAGCCCACGGCGCATGAGAGTCGCGCATGCGTAAGCGCGTGACGTGGGGATCTGCCTTCACCAAACTTCCGCGAATGACGGACCGAGTGCCCTGACGACGAGACTGACATGTTCATGCGCAATCGCTCTTGTCGCTTTTGGTGCGTGTGTGCCGGCCTCCGCGTGTTGTGATGACGCGGATGCTGACGATGTTGACCGTGGCGAGCGCTGCGTGCCAGAGCCGGCCGTGATGCGGTCGAGCAGGAAACGGCGACCGCACGGAGGCTGACGTCTGCCGTCGTGGTGGTGGCAGCGCCGTTACTGCTACTCTGGCTGCTCGCGCTCTTGCACCGGTCATGGCTGGGCCGCGCCCGGTCACTCATCCGTTCGCATAGGATCTGCCCCACCCCGTCTGCATCACTCGCTTTCTGACTTCCGTTTACGTCTCTGCCCTCCTGCTCTGTGTGTGTAGTGGACACGCTTGTCAGCACGCCATCGTCCTGGGCGAGCGCCCGCTGAAGTCGCTCAATCGTCGCGCTGGTCAAAGGGGCGATCGGTGACACGCCGGTCTCCACGTCTTGACAGAACTGCACACGCCGGATGGGCTGCGCGTGTGTAGTAGAGACCGCCGGTCTCGCTGCGGGATCAGACACAGAGAGCAGACCCATCTCCCCTTCCACCTCATCCCCCACCTTGACCTTGTCGACCGCGCAGTACGCAGTGGGTGAGCGGCTGACATGGCGTGCGTGGTGGGGTTCGTTGTCATGACTCTCGCCACTCTCTGAGGCAGTGGTGTTGTGACGACCAGTGGACACACTACTACTGCGATTCTCGTCATCGTAGTCGCGCGGAGCCGCGTCGTCGTCGTCGTCCTCATCATCATATTGGTCCCGCACGGCGTCGCGCAGGTCTGCTTCTCCCACTACTCGCTGCCGGCTCTGGTCGGTATCGTCAACCATTTCATCACCCGCATCAACAGCCACCTTGGTCACTGTGAGTGCGGGATGGCGTTGTGATGTGCCAGGCGGATGCTGTTGTGGCTGCGGTGGTCCCTGCGGGGACAACGTGGTGTGTCGTCGCTCCTCCACCGCGTTGATGCGCTCGCGATGACGGAATACCTCCTCGTCGAACGCATCCCACTGAGCCAACTCTTCTTCCTCGGCATGTGTGCGTGCGCGTGGTCGTTGCGTCAGTGCAGTCGGCGAGCTCACACCTCCACCGTTCCCGCTTGTACTGCTCAAGTGACCTCCCGATGCGGCCCATCGGCCTCGTGCGCACGCAGCTGCCCCCGCTACCGTTGATGACGTGGACGCAGCAGGTACCACAGGAAGCGCGGGATGTGACTGCAGTCTTTGCTGTCTGCGCTGCAGCACCGACGAGGAGCGTGAAGAGAGTGAGTCTGATCGCTGATGAGAAAAGCGCGACTCTTGATCTTGGTTTGTGCGAGGACCACCACCACCACCACGACCACCTTCGCCCTCATGGCCTTCACCAAAAGGCGCAGTCATGCCACACGGGCACTGACGCGCCGTGGCCGCACCATTTATCCTGCTTACAGGGGCGTCTGCATCCCCCGGGTGTGAACCTCGCCCTCGTCCTCGTCCTCGCCACGCACGTCCGACCTTACCACGCCTATACTGCTGCTGTTGTTGCATCTCCTGTTCCTCTCTTTGTCGCTGGAGGCGGCGCAGTTGTCGATGACGCTCATCGGGATTCATCTGCCACCAATACAAGGCAGTGGAGCCTGCGGAGGTGGTCGCCGCAGGGGTGCTACTTTGCCTAGGGATGTGTGAGGCCGGCAGGGTGGGCGAAGGCGAAGCCAAGTACGCTGTGACACCATGCGCACCGCCAGTACTTGGGCTCGGCCTGCTAGATCCCACGGTACTTTCGGCGAGGACGGCCTCAACGGGTGCCGCACGCGGATATCCAAGCACTTGTTCACTTCCATGTTGGTCGTGGAGTGGGTGTGACCCGGGGTTGGACGGCACACTCAGGCCCACACCGCGGTTCTGCGTCCCTACTGCACCGTGAAACGTAAGCGTAGGTGATGAGGACGCGGATGCGGAAGCGGCTGTCGTTGTCGGTGCGACTGCTGTGGCGCGTCCAGCTGCCGCACGCGCGCCATTTGTACTTGCTGCGCGTCCCAAGTCGGAGGCCTGGTGGCTGTGACCACCCTGCGCGCCGGCGGCAAAGGACGACATGGGTAGCGGAGCCATCTGCTGTGCCCCCATCATCGGAATCGAGCTCTTGATGGCCTGATACGTCGCTGTCGGCGAGAGAGCAGCCATTGACATGGCCTCGCACGTGTCCCCATGACAGTCATAGAGGACGGTGCGGCCTGTGTGTGCGCCAACGCGGCCGGTGCTCATGCTGCTGGTTGTCGTGCTGCTGGTTGAATCCGCCAGCGTAGGCACACCGCGACGGGATCCCCGCACATCACTACCCTCTTGATCCGCGTCGTCGCTATCGCCACCTTCTGCCCTTTCGTGCCTCGCACTGTGATGGTGGCGACGCGCAGCGACACGCACCCTTTTTTCAGTATTCTCCGTGCCACTAGTGTTGCCATCCTCGTCGAGGCCAACGTCGTGACCGGCGCCTCCATCACGTGCAAGACGTGCCTGACGATGCCGACGACGACGACGGGCACTCTTGCTCATTTTTCTATTCTGAACGTGCGGGTTTTGTCGACGCGACTTCTTTTTCCTTCGACGGTGCTTCGGCGCATTCTGCGTTTGGTTGTTATCCATCCCTGTGTCATCACTCGCCGTACGCGCCTCCACGCGAGACGGACCTGCCCGTTCTTTCCGGCGACCGTGGCGATGTGATCGCGACACTTTAGCCCGTTGGTGCGGGTGCTTACGCTTGTTTGTGTGCTTCCGTGGCTTCGTTCGTTTACGGCGTCGCCGATGCTGCCGCCGGCCGCGCTTGTTGCGGCTAACGTGCTGGTGATGAGGGTGTAGTGCGTGGTGAGCCGGGTCTAGGAGCACTCGCAGAAGCTGCTCGACGTCGTCATCATTGTCGTCGTCGGTGATGATTGCATCGCTTTGCGTTCTGTCTGACCGCTCAAGGCTGCGGCTCTGGCGACGGCGGTGTTCACGACGGCGATGACGATGGTGCGCGTGCTGAGACGATGACGTCACTGCTTTATTGTTGCTGTTGTTCGCGCTCTTCTTGCCACTGTGTTTTCTCTTCTTTTGACTAGATGGTCGTGTCGGTGGACGGTCATCATGTTGGGTGCGTCCGCGGTGTCGGCGGTGGCGATGTGCGGCGCGTGCGTGCGCGCTGCTTTGCTCATCGTCCGCGTTGTCCGATCTATCCTCGCCGTACTCAGCCTTGTCCGTGGCCTCATCGTCCTCGCGGTAGCCTTCATCGTGATCGCTGTCGCCACCGTGACCAAGGCCCACACCTTCATGGACGCCTGCCACCTTCCCTGTCCGACTCGACACGACGGCCCATAAGGGGACGTGAGTGCAAGGGTCGATGCCGCACGAGCATTTCGTGATGGCGGCGTTCAGTGGTTCTTGTGTCGCCGCCTGCTTGGCCTTCACCGTTTCCTGACCCTCTCCGGTAAGACTCGAGACGTGCCGTAAAAAGCGCGGCAGGTGCTTGCGGCTTCGTCCAGCGTGGATCGCCTCAACACCGTCGATGCTTGTGTGGCTCGTCTTGTCACCGCTCATGGCGCGATCGTTCGCGTCGTCATCCTGAACACGACCGCATAGGCTGCTGCCGTGGCTACCAGAGAGCGATCCGTGTTCCGCGCACCGCGACGCATCAGGTAGCTCCTGGAGACGCACACGCCGTGTACCGAAGGGAGTCACCGGCGCGACGCGCGTACACGAAGGACTTGTGACGCGGATGTCGACGTGTTCCCTCTCTCCCTTGCTGTCGACCTCGCCCTTGACACTCTCACCACAGCCGTCGCTGCGGTTGAGGCCACTGGGGCGGTGACGCGCACCCTCGGCAATTCTGGTCATGGTATCTGCGCGGGCGTGTGCATCCGCGTCACGTTCGTCACACCCCTGTTCCTCTCGAGCGACCGGCTGCTTCGTGTCGTACACAGACAAGGACAGCTCGCTTGCGCCAGTCACTTGGTGTGCGCTCAGAGACAAGGCCTTCACATTTGAGTGCAGATCTGAGTTGACATCTTCACGAACAAACTCAAGTCGAATCATGCGTTGCTGCAGCGCCATCACCGCCAGCTCCTCCTGCTTTGCCGCCGCTTCCAGGCGGTAAAAGTCCGCGACAAACCGTTGAAAACCTTGCTTATGACGCCACGCGCGCAGACACGCATCGCGCCAGACAAGCACATCCGCGCACGTGATGGCTTGAAAGTGGTCACGGCCGACGCCGAGCAGGGTGAGGTAGTCCGCGACGGTCAGGTACGCGCAGACGACCAGGAACAGCTCGTACGGGAGACCCCCGAAGAGTTGCGGGCCTTTTTGTATAGTGACAAGTGCGGCGCGCGCACGGCGTCGCGTGTGGTTGTGTGGCTTCACTATCGGCGCACCGCCCGGGCGTCGTCCGGGACGCCGATGGTGGTGGGTACCGGATCGTGATGGGAAGCGTCGCGTGACTCCCACCTGCCCCCATGAGTTGGTGTGCCTTGTCGAGCTCGAGTACTCCTCTTCCTCCTCATTGTTTGTCTGAAGATCACTTGTGCCCGCACTGCGTCGACCATGCGGACGAACTGCGCCTGACAGGGAGCTTCCCGTGCACGAAGTAGCTGAGGTTGTCGTGGTCGTGTGGGTGAATGTGGAATCACTGCCGTACAACTCTGTCGTCCAACCGCCCGAGTCACTCCAGGAGCCGGTACTGCTGCCCTCACTCAACTCGGAGTCATAAAGGCTCTCCATGTCACTGCCACTCTCACTGCTGCGGGTGCTGCTGTCATTGCTCGAGGAGGATTCAGTGCACGAGAAGGAAGATTCATCGATGCGCTCCCCATCTGCGTTCTTCTGTGAGGTGCGTGTTCTGGCGGTAAGTGTGCTCAGGCGTGATGGTTGCGGATGATGGTCGTTGCCGTCGACCCCAAAGACTGGCTCCACCGCTCTCGCACGGACTGGCTCGCGAAGTCTACCGGATGATGCGAAACCGTTCACATGTGGGGGCTCATCGGCCTCTGTACCATCATCAGTGCCTATGGTTGCTGTCATCGCTTCTACAGGGTCTGCGGAGACCGCACGCGCCTGTCGGCGGTGCACAGTTGCGTCCGGTATTCTGGATGGCGCTGTGCGGCCTCTGTGGGCTCTTTTCGCGCTCGCATGCTGTCCAACCGGCATCGCGTCACGTACCAGAAAAAAAAAAAAGGACTCAGATGACGAAAGAGATGCAGCACAAAACAGTGCGGGGTGCAGTACGCACGGACACACTAGCAGCGGGGAGGAGGGGGAAAAAAAATGAGAGCGTCAAAATACAAGAAGAAGTGAGTGATGAAAGAATGCTTGAATGGAGGTGTGTGTGTGTGTGTGTGAGCAAAGGAAGTGCACTACCACAAGAGGGAAAGCACAATTTGATCCATCAACAATCAGGGCAAGCAACAACGAAGAAGAAAAAAAAAAAAGACAAAAGAAAATGGAAAAAAAAAGAAGAAGTGCGAGAACTCGTTCCGATTACTGTCTCCTGACTTTGTTCAATGCGAGGTAAATTTTGGGAGTGTTGAGGATCGTGCAAACCCACAAAGGGCCGAACCAAACAAACAAACAAAAAAAAGTATAACTACCAAACGTAGCAGCAAAAATCAAGTTGAAAAAAGCAGTGATGAAGAGACAATGTGAGGCGAAGCGACAAGCAGTCTTTGGCGGTTGTTGGTCTTCTTTGACTTCTATAGACGCTCTTCGATGAATGATTGGATACTTGAAGTCCAAAGAAGGCCGTCGTGTGCGAGGGTGGCGTGAGCAAGAGCGAAGAAGGGGTTTGGGGTGGGGAAAAAGTGTGGTGTGAAGTCAACAAGGAAGGGAGAGAGGGGCCACACATACACACTCGCACATCGATGGAGGGCGAGGAAAGCTGTGTTGCAAACTGGCGAAACAACAAGCGTGCCAATTCCTCTTTGTCTCCCCCTTTTTTTTTTCGGCACCTCACTCAAGGCAGTCGCGAGAAGGGATCAGCCAACTCTCGCTCTTCGCCGTATGCGGCGTCTATTTCTGTGCGCAATGTGCTGCAGCAGTACCTACGGGGCGAGTGCTACATAGTCTACTCGGAGATGCCGACATTCGGTTCTCTCTGCTGTTTTTGTTGTGGGCATTGAATGCCTGTATTTTTTTCCCCAAACTTTAACTTCCATGATGCTTAGGCGTTCACACAAAGACGGAGGCATACACTGCTGATTCACACTTGCCGCCACGCGCGGTCGTCCATCTCATCAATGGCTGCGTTGGCAGCTTCACGCTTCTTCTTGGCCCTGGCATTCTCATCGTCGCTGCTGATAATTTCTTCGAATGGCTTGTTCTCTTCTGCTGCCTTGCGCATACGCTCCTGCCGCGCAAGACGGCGCGCGACACGAGCCGCCTCCTTTTGCTGCTTCGCCTCTTCCTCCTCGACAAGGGAGGCGATGAACTCTTGCTCACGTTTCTTCTGATCGTTCAGAAAGGCCTCTCGCTCCTCAGCGGACATGGAGGTCAAGGTCTCTTGATACGCGGCGAGTTGTTCAGCACTACGGCGTTTGGCCTCTTCAATGCGCCGTTGCATGACACGCTCGCGATACTCGCGTAACAGCTTGGTCTTGCCCGACACCAGTCCAGGCTCCATAACGGTCCATGCTTGCTCCTCCTCGTCACGGATGGCGACACGTGCGAGAACTTCGCTCTTCGTGATTTCGTCAAGCTGTTCCTGAGTCTTCTTGGCTGTGCGCTGCTTAGCCTCAACCTGTCGGCGGTGCTCCTCAGCTTGCTCCTGCTCAGCCTTTTTCTCTTCCGCGGACTTGCCGCGCTGGGCAATGATGCGCTGGATATCCTCGTCAGACATGCCAAGACGGCGCATATCCTCTTCGGACAGCTCCTTCTTCGTCTCCTTCTTCTTGTTATTCTTTTTTGGCGCCATATTTTTCAATCGTTTCTTGTACGACGTCTGTGTCGCAGTCTTTGCTCGAGAGTGCCTTAATTTCCCGCACAAACGCGGTGACTTGGTTTTCAGGAAGGCTGTGTGTGTGTGTGTGTGCAGTGTGTGAAAGGAGAAGGACGATAAAGCTCAGGCCGCGTCCGATTCGCGTGCAAAACAACAAAGCACCACCACCTCCATCACCAACGCAGCGACTTCGGTGGTTTCACATCCTCTAAAACAACGCGAGCGCATCACAACGCGGAGCCTGAGTACCCCAAAGTAATGGGGAAGAGGGGTAGTTTGCTAGCTGCTGTGATGTCGTTTTTTTTTTTTCCGCAGAGTGCGTGACAGCTACAAAAGAAATGAGTGGGTTATTGAAGTCAGACAAACTTCATTCTTCTGTCGTTTTTTTTTTTTCTGTTTGACTTCGCATTTCACTTTTGTATGCCTGCTTGAACGTACGTTTCGACAAGAAAACTAAATAAATGTCCCCAGATATCAATAACACACGTCAGATTTTGAATGGGATGTTTCAGGTGCACACACCCACAAGCATACAGGCACCTTACGCATCGGCTGTCTTTGAAGATAGCGCCGCCAAGCGCCGTTCTTCGAACCTCGCGGTTAGAGCTAAGTGCTGGCTGAGTGTGTTTTCCTTGACACACTTCTGATAGATTACCGCATCAGGGTAGCAATGATGAATTGGCCGCTCAGACAAGCTTTGACTGGACATCTGCATCTGCGCCTTGACCGGTGCGGGGGAGTCTGAAGAGCCAGGGCTACTTGCAGAAGCGTCGCCCGCCGCGGTGCCACCTTCTGCGTGCGCGGATGTCTTGAGCACGCGGTCGTAACACTGAAGCACATTCATTCGTTGCTGTTCACATGACTTCGGTGAAATTTTAAAAGGTGACGATAGGGACTGCGCCATTCGCTCCATATAGGAGCGATTGACAGGCTCCAAGTTCTTGTACTCGGCGACAGCTGCGACGAGGTACTGCTCGGGAGTGAATCCATCGTTTTCACCTTTGCCTGGCATAATTCGTTAGCTTGTCAACTCGCTAGGACTTTCAATACGGGCAGTTTTCCTGTGACACCAATCCCAGACACAGTAATTGAGTGTGAATTGTACGTTCTCCTGCGACCCTTACGGTAACAAATGAAACAAAGCAAGCCACGGTTGTAAGGAAGAATATAAGTGATGAAGAGGGTATGGGTGTATGGACACATGAGAAAGGAGTCGAGTACTATGAAGACTGACTGGCAGTGACGCAATAATGACGCACTCACACCTTGTTACCGTATTGTTGCATGTGTTTCCCGTCATGCACAATCACTCATTTTTTTTTTTTTTTCGCTGCAATCAGTGCAGAAGAGTGGTCGGGTAGCCCTACACCGCAACTAGAACGTGTGCGCACGATGGAGAACAACAATGCGTCTTTTTTTTTTTTTTGATTGGTCGATGTCTGAAAGCATGTGAATAACAAGGCGAGTTGCAGAAAGGCACTGTGACTCACTTGGAATAGCGTGTGCGGCCGCGTAAACGCCGCCGGCGACCACGACGCTCCGCTCTCTCTTCAGGAGATAGAGCAGGCTGTGGAAGATTGAAGCTGCCCCGCGGCGGTACGATGCTTCTCAAGTTCCCGAAAAAATACGGTACATCTGCTGCATGATGGGGCCGGCTCAAAGCTGCTGCCCGCCGATGTAGTGTGCGCCGTTTCCGCGGAGAGAGTACAGTTTTGACGCCAGAGGCCGCGGCAGACCCACGCTTTTGACTGCCAGCCTCCGCGTCCTCGGTTGAGGAAGAGACCTTGTCTTCCCCTAATACCGCTCGTAATCGTTGCGGATCAGCGCTATGGGTAATGGAAGCGTCAGGAACCCCTCGAACGTGACCGTCAACTGATGTCTCTTCCATCTCATGGGCAACGCGAACGGCTTCTTGAAACACTGGATCGAAGAGGGCATGTCGCTTGACGCGTTCCAGGACATCGAGAGACCGCCGAACCTTGTCATCTTTCCCAGCCACGAAGAAAAGGAGACGGTTGGAGGGGCTCAGTGCACGATCAATCGCCGATTCCGTCAGGTTGCGGTTGATGGCGGATTCGTCGTTCTCCCGGCCACGACTGCTGCCGAGGTGAATAGGGGCTTCTTCGTAAGCTTCTAGAGCTTTCAACTCCTTATCTGTTATATCGTCGAAGCGTTTCTCATGCACTTTTTGTAGGACAGGCGCCAAATCAACGGAAACACCAGCCGATGCCCCGTCACCTGGCAGAACTCCTGTTTTTAATTCCTTTGCCAGTTCCTGCAAATAATGGATGTCATGAAGTCGCTCCACGCGGTCCGCGAGAGGAAGTACGTGCTCGCTATCTGTGTCTTTAGCGGCGCCACCTTGGTCCACCTCGTCACTGCTGTTGTTGCCGACAGCGACGCTCACGTCATTGTCATCAGCAACAGATACGTTGCTTTGCGGTGCAGTGAGAAGGCGTTCCACGTCGGCCAGGTCAAGCAGACCACTTTGCCAGATGAGCCGCAGCTCATCGGCGCTCTTTTTCTCCAGCACGTCTAGCCAGGATCGCTCTTTCAGATCTTCTTCAGATACAAGGCCATCAGGCACCGTTTTCCTCAGCACTGACAGTGCATTCCGCCATTCCCCTCGCAGCTGCTCAGCCATAGACGTGGCCGCATTAGAGCCCAAAAGGGCATGCGGAAAGGCGAGCTGCAGAAAACGCACTGTGTCAGCTTCTTTCGGTTTTCTGACTACTTCGTCCACCTCATTCAATAGTGTGCGCTTCACTATTTCTGAGCGCATAGCCACTCGCTCACGTGCGTCTTTGCTATCATAATAGGCTGCGTTTGGTTTTTGTCTGCGAACAAAGCTGTTCTTCACAACTTCTGTCAATTCGCGGTGACGCTCTGCAGCGCTTCTGGTTTGCTGACGAGCAGACAGCGCTGCTAGCTCGGCCCTCTCCTGGGCTTCTTCTTGCATCGCACGGACCTGCGACCGAATACGATCCAGGGATGTTGTAGCTGGTGCAGCCATCATGCCCCCAGATCGCAACCCTGCGACACCCGGCAAGTACGGCTCTTCCTCCGCGGGTTGCGACGTGGATGCGTAGGATACGACATCAGGACTGCTCTCTGCAGCACTTCTTTTGCCCGATCGTTTACGGACAAAGCGCCGTTGGCAACAAAAACTACCACACTGATTTTTGACTAGCGACGACGCACAGGTGATTTGTTTGCGCATTGGAGGGAGACTACGGGATTAATTTACGCTCAGCGGCTTGCTGTTTGCTTTCGCGCTGTGCAAGCGATTTGGAAGTTTTGTTCCAAACAAAATACTCAAAAAAGGCGCTATGGGTGAGCAACCGCGGGAGTTAAACAAGAGAGCGGTCAAAGCCGATGAACAGAGAGTTATCATGAATTCACAACAGGAAAGTGTGAATGAGAGTATGAGGTTGTGCCACGGGTCTCGTGAGAGAGCAGACAAGTTTTTTATGCATTGGTATGCAGAAAACAGTAAAACACAACCACGATGCATTCCAGTGCGTCGGCGACACGATGAATAAGTTGGAACACTTTCTTTCCCTCCCGCGGTATTGTAATCCCCTAAGAAGGCATTCCAACATTAGTGCGCTCCTATGTCCCGTTGTCATTTGACGACTCTTGGTATCACACTATTTTCCTCTCTTTCTCTCTCTCTCTCTCTTTTTTTTTTTTTTTAAGAGGCTTGCTGTGCGTGTACACACTTTTACTCTTCATTTCCGACTTATACACTAGCAAGACACCTTCATGTGATGATTCCAAAGTGGCTTCGGTGGGTAAAAACAATAAAGAGCCCAGTGCTGAGACACCTTCAGATCATATCACCATCACCTTCTCGCTGTACTGTGCTTGCATTTCGTCGAGGTCCTTTTTTTCACAGACAAGGTCTCTCATGCCTGAAACAACGAGAGCAGCAGTGACAGTACATGGGTCATCTTTTTTGGAAATGCGTGCGTACACAACTTGGAGAGCCTCAAGCGATTGCATCCACTCCTCAGAAAACACTAAAGAAGAATGAACGTGTGCCGCTGTCGCATAACTCGATAGCCCGATCTCGTCTGACTCAGAGTCAATGAGTGGCGCAGCTCCGCACCATGCACGCATAGCTTCGTTTGACACCAGCCACGCGAGACGACGTACAGTGTCGTGTGGGTGCTCTGTGATAACAGTCAGAAGAAATGTTAGTGCTTGTTGGCAAAGTGAACTGATGACATGGCGTACTGTGCGCGAGGCTTGCACGATGATCATCATCGTTTTGAGAATTTCAGATGGCGTGTAGACATCGTGGTCTTGAAAGAACTTGAAATGATCGAGCTCCGTTTTCGAAAGCAGTGCAGCCATGAACGCGGTCGCATGCTCTGCCAGTCGATTTTCATAACGGGGACGACTCACCGCGCGACCTGGGAGAACGTATCCCCATCGCTTCGTTTTTGTGCCCTCAGAGACAACAATAGCCTGTGCCGCTGTTGGCGATGAACTCTCGTGAGGAATCGGTGGATACAAACGCTTCCGCGCTTGCGAGGTTGCACTCTCACAGTTGTCGCCCTGTTTCTTCTCGTCCAAACGAACATGCGCCATTTGTTTTGCTGCCTCCCCGATTGCCCTAACGACGCTCGTCCGTTGAAACACGCTGTAGTTCGCCGAGTAAATAACCTGCGAGAGCATGAGCAACGCAATTTTTGGTGATAATGAAATGAGGTCAACAACAATTTGATGACGCATTTGATTGAGCATTTTATGCTTTTCATCTGGCGCGTGAATTTGCATGGTTAGCAGAGTGGGAAGCAATGTTGCCAGCATTCCGTCTACCTCGCTTTGGATATGAGCGGAGACAGATTTCGCACTTTTGATCTGCTCGAGGCACTTGGTGAATCCGCGAAGTCCACTTTCTAGATTTTCTTGGACTTCGTGCATTTGCGCATTCGGATGGCGGCCGATGCCAAGCAAAAAATTGTAGTTTTCCCGCAGCGTGTCTAGCAGCTGGATTCGCTCGCCAAGCTCATCTTTTTCAACCTGCTGCGTGCCGAAGGCAGGCAGTAAGGGTCGTGCCGCCACATCCACGGAACCGCCACGGGCGCTGCTATCTAGCCTCATGAGAAGCTTGGATGACGAACTGGAGCGCGTTCCGAAGTAGTGGTAAGGCTCATCAGGATCAAGAGGAAAGTATTGCCCGTCGATAACCACACGAACTATTTGTCCAGGACCGATCACAGATGTTGCAGATCCATTCGTGCCTTTCACTGGGACGGAAGTCGTCATATCCGATTCCTCCTCATCACTCCATTTTTTGAGCACCGACACAAACCGCTCTTCTGAAAAAAGGGAGTTTGACGTTTCCTCGTCTGGCACAAAATAAGCCGTAAACGCTGCGGCCACCGTCATCCCCTCTTGACGTAAATTATCTGACCTCGCTGAGTCCAAACGTGCAGTGACGCCATTTAACAGCGAGCCCAGATACTGCGGCGGCAGTGATTCGCTTTGCTGGTGCAACGTATCTAAGCAGTACATGGTTGCGCTCATCACAGTGGTGTTCACATCCAGCGAACCCTTCTCCGCAAATGACTTGTCACCCCATTTGGAGAAGACTTCTTTGAACAAGTACTTCAGGCACGGCTCCTCACCGCTGGTGCTGGTGCTCACGGAGCGTGCTTTGATTGCGTGAACGAGGTCTCGTAAAATAAAGCGGACCACTCCACGCGGCGTGGCCGCAGCCGTCGGCATGTACGAAAAAAATTCATGTTTGGTACACTCTGTGAGGGATGGGTCAATCATGGTCGATTGCATATCACTGCTTGTGCTCGTGAGGATTGCACACAACGTTTGGAGGATGCTGCTGCGTGCACTTGGTAATTTTTGAGCAATACTGATTAACATGCTGCAAAATTCGTGCCAGCCACGACCCATCGTGTAGCTGCGAGACTGATGCCGCCCGGATGCGAGTCGTGGTTTGAGACACGCTACTTTGACAGCGTCTATGATGAGCAAAAGCTGCGCGTTGCATGGATAGCTGTCAGTTCTCCACAAGTCATCGTCCACAGTTTGCAGAGCGCTCAGCAGTGAGGTGAAAAGCCCACGCTTAATATACGAGCGAATCAGTGCATACGACACAGTACGGCGCTGACCCGCAGAAAAGTTTGACACGCCGTCTTTGATGTCAGCCTCCAACGCTGCGGTCTTGTCTGCCATGGAAAACAGTAAAATACACACAGAAAGCTGGTGTACATACAATGTGCTGTTGAACGGTACGCTTGGCACATTTTCATTATCTGTATTTACCATGGCAGCGATTTGCTCAGGGAGGCTGACGAGATCGCGTATTCTTCTCTCCATGACCATGTGATCCACCTGTGAAGATGATGCATCATACACAACTGGCGCACTCTGTGCGATAAATGCCAAGTGATTGGCAATCGGGGACGAGGAGGCGACCGTGAGCACGTCCTCGGATTCCTGTTGGCGCACGATGCGTAGCGTAACGGGCCGTCTCAGCTGCAGGAAGTCTTCAAAGACTTCCACGCCCAGAGCGGACGAGGCCGCCGACATGTCAACGCCAGGGAGCCTCCGCAGTGCGCATTGTCGAAAGAGCGCCTCTTTAGCGGTTGTGAAGTCCATTTCGGCTGGTCGGGCTGGTTCGGGGGTGGGGGTGGGTGGGGCGGTTTTGTTGGCGTCGGGGTGGGGTGGCCCGCAGCGGCGCGGCGCGGGGCGGGGGGAGGGTCGGGGCCCGCCATGGGCTGCGGGGGAGCGCAGGGGCGGCCTGGCCATGGCGCCCCCGCCTACGCGGTGGGCAGCGGGTAAGCGCGGCCGACGCGGTGGGCCCTCGAGCCCAACAGTCGCGCTCAGAACACGCCGAGGGCGGTCCCGCGACGCCGTGGCGCAGGCTTTCGAAGGCGCGCAAGCCCACACTATAAAGCGACTTCGCAGTGTGCGGGTGCGTTCTCGTTTGTCCTTTTCTGAGGATTTTTTGCTCGATTTACGAACAGAAAACAGGAACTCAAAAGAAAACACACCTGAAAAAAAAAAAAAAATGTGTGGTTGGGAGAAGGGAGGGAGGAGAGGGGATGGAGAAGAAAAGAAGCGAGACGAAACTCAAAAACAAAAAACAACAACAAACATAAATGAAAAAGAGAAATCAAGGAAAGTATGAAAATATAAAAAGCCGGATTTGCTCGACTCGCTCTTTCAGTCGGTCGCCGTTAGGGCCCGACTCACCACAGAGTCAGTGTGTACACGTTGACCGAATCTGTCCTCCTACAGCGAAGGTCACGCTCGACAGAACAACGTGAAGCACGACCTGCTGTGCATCGCATGAACCACTACGGACATTATCAGAGAGAAAAGGATAAAGAGGGCGAGGGAAGATTGTGAAGCAGAAGCGAAGAGGGACATGATATCACCGTGTCACTCACGTGTTAACATGAAACGAAACAGGGAGAAAAACAATAACAAAAATGAAAACAATAACAAAAGAATGCCCTAGTTATAAAAACATAACGTGAAAAAAAAAGTGGTTATGCATGTCAGAAGTGAGCATGATACTACACGTCGCCATTTTCACTGTCACACAGAAGCAGCTCGCTATGTCGCATGCCGGCTAGACCGTGGCGGCGGAACACAGCGATGTGTCGACCTTCTCGCGAGATGGTGCGGCGCTTGCACGTGCCGGCCTGCTGGACGGCGCAAGGACGAAAAACCGGAACGGGCCGTGCCCTCCCCCCGTTGGGTTCCTCAACATTCACGGGCAGTTCGCTATGCCGTAATACGGGCACGCATGAATGGAGAGGAGGCCTTCCGTATGAGGGTGACACGGAACAGAAAAACAAACAAAAAGAAGTAAGTTGGGATGAACTGAACACAATCTCTTCATCATTGCACGGCCGCCTTACACACCTATAGCGATGCCCGAGAAGCGGCGATGCGTAGGAAGAGAGTATCAGTATTAAAGGGGGAAACAGACACAGGCGAAAGAACAGTGCATCCACAAATAGGTCTGAGAGCCGGTCGGAACAAACCTGCTGTGGTGGCCTTTCCTGAAAAGCCAGCTCATCGTCACGCTGAGCGCGAGATTTGATGATAGCGGAGTACGCATTGAATCAGTGGAGAAAACAAAAGCATGCGTGAAAAAATAAAAAATAAAGAGAAGGAGAAAATGACAAGTGAGAACAGAATAGTATAGTTTAGAATCTGGGAAACAAAAATCAACAAGCTTTGTAGGATATGAGTGCTGTCGAAACGTGTGTGTGTGGGGGGGGGGGGGGGGGGGATGGAAGTGAAGATCCGGAAACCTCGCCCGTGGTGGGCACAGCAACTGTCCGTGAGTCCGGAAAGTGATGTGTGCACTAACTGGATGAGCCGTTGTACAGTTCCCAGCGTACCTTGTACTCGCCACCGAGAGCGATGAGCTCGTCATGGCTGCCCTGCTCGATGATGTGACCGGCGTCCAGGAGCACAATCTGGTCGCAGTTGCGGATCGTCGTGAGGCGGTGGGCGATGCTGACGGTGGTGAGACCGTGCTTGGCGGTGAACTTGTCGATGCCCCTCGGCACCTTGGACTCCGTCACGTTGTCGAGCGCGGATGCGGCCTTGTCGAGGAGGAGCACGGCGGGACGCTTGACGAGCGCGCGCGTGATGGCGATACGCTGCCTCTGGCCACCGGACAGATGCGAGCCGACCGCGCCGACCTCGGTGTTGTAGGCGTCCGGCAGGCGCACGATGGTGTCGTGGATGTTGGCCTGCTTACACGCCTCCATGACCTCCTCGTCGGTCGCGTCGGGCTTGCCCACACGCACGTTCTCCCACATGGTGCCCGCGAATAGGCTCGGCTCCTGCGACACGATGCCGATCTGGGAGCGCCACTGGAAAAGGTCCAGCTCGCGCATTTCGCGGCCGTCGATGGGGTCGTAGCAGCGTTGAATGAGGCCGATGGCCGAGGACTTGCCGCAGCCGGAGAAGGCGACCTTCTGGCCCTTCTTGATGGTGAAGCAGAGGTCACGGAAGAGCACCATGTCGGGACGCGTGGGGTACGAGAACTTGACGTGATCGAACTCGATGCAGTCGTGGAGTCCGTCCACGGATTCACCCGAGGCTTCGATATCCACGGGCGGCACACGGTCAACGGTAAGAAAGATCTCTTAGGCCGCCGCACGGGACTCTGCGAAGGCGGTGGTCCAGCACAGGACGTGGCCGCCGGCTGCGACGAGCATGCCGCAACCGACGTACACCATGGCGGCTGCTGTTTTGGCTGTCTGCTTCTCTGGGTCGGAGTCGCTGTAGAGGTCGTCGAGCATTGAGCCGAAGGTGAAGGAGAAGGCGGGCATACCGCCGCCGCAGCAAACGGCCAGGATGAGCCCCACGATCATGAGGATTTTATCCGTGCGGTCCGCATAGCGGAAGATGCCGAAGACCGAGACACTCGAACTTTTGGGTGCTGAAGCTTCCTCCGCAGAGAACGCCACGCGCTACGGGACCGTGTCGTCGGTGACAGCTTCCTCGTTGGTATCATCGTCCCCATCGTCGGCGGCCTTGCCTTCGACGTCCACGTTCTTCACAACACCTCCGTCGCTCGGGTCGTCACCACTATTATGCGGCTTCACAGCGTGGTCGTAGGAATCGTCACTGACCTCCTCGTCCGTGCTCGCAGCGGCAGCGGTGCGGGCCCGTGACGCTAGTGCGCTATCGAGTGGCCAACAGCCCCACAAGACACGTGTTTGAAAGAGAGAGAGAGGAAGTAGTTCGAAGGACGGAATAACATCTCCACAGTCATGATATATAGAATTTGAGGAGAAGTGAAGCGAGCTCCTTGCCGCTACTGTTTTTCATACTTGGACAGGTGAGGTACGTCGTGAGTCGCTTGACGGCGTGTATCAACCGCGCGCAATCAAGAAAGCTCTCATGCAGATCACGAGAGAGTTTTTTTTTCCGTGGTGTCCCGATAGTCCCTTTTCCCTCCCCTCTGCTTGCTCGTAACTTCTTTGTCTTTTTAGTGTTTAAACGAAGAAGAAAACAAAAAACAGTTAACTCGTTGACTCTTGCACGCGTACGATAGACTTTCGCGAGGTCACAAATAAGGCGTTTCATCGATGACAAGTCTGACCGCTAGCGCGACCAATAACAACAACGAAAAAAAAAAAAAAGGAATACTCATAATGCGCTAGGCATGTGCAAGGCACGTGCGCCGTTCTCGTGCCAATCCCCCAAATAAAGCTGCTCGAGTCTGAACTTCTCTTTTCCCCCTCCTCTCTCTCTTCTCTCATCGTCTGACATCTTCTGACACTATGACGGCGCCAGCACGGTGTTGGACAGGTCGAGCGCCTTCTCACCCATCGCGTGGACGTTGAACTCGCCGCGATCCTCGTAGTGCATCTGAACGCCCATCGCACATGTCGCATGGAGCACAGACACAACAAGACTGGCGTCCGCCTTGATCTTATTTTTTCCGCTGACACTACTGCCGCGGAGAACAATAAAGCGGTTGGCGGGGATGGCGGCCTGTAGTGCCGAGAGCACTTCCGCTTTCTTCTTCTCGACGTTGGTGTTGTTTTTGATGGAGAATTGCAGAATGATCTTGTACATGGACTTCACGAGGGAGGCCCCGCTGTCTGTGTTCACGGCGGCCTCGGGCTCATAGAAGGGTAGCGTCTGCGCGAAGGAGAGTGGCGTGTGCGCTGCCACGGCTGCCTCTGAGGGTGCCGCGGGGTGGTCCTCTGGACGGGGAAAACGCGCGTGAAGAAGCGTCTGCACAGCCTTTTGCATTTCCGCGATGGTGGGGCAGCACGTGAGCTCGACCGGGAAGAGACGAAAGCAGTTTTTGAACACTGGTCTCGGCAGGGCTGCCAGATCGCGGAAGACGCGCTCGACAACGATGGAGACGAGCGGGTTGATGACAATTGTGTGTGGCGGCAAGCCACCTGGTGCCGTGCTCTCCTTCACCTCTCCCTCTCCCTCTCCCTCTCCCTCTCCCTTTTCGCGTTCACGCTGCGCCTCCGTGTCTGCGACGGCTGTACGTCCAGAACCAGCTGCCCCCGCGTGGCACATCACGCACGTCTGTGCCGGCTTCACAACGGGAATGTTCAGCAGAAGATAACCCTTGCAGTTCGTCTCTAGTGGCGCGAACCACTGCTGACGCTTGCTTGACCTCCGCACATCGCGCTGTGCACGTGGGCTCCTCTCGCCGTCCTCATCTGAGGTCGTTTTGCCTTCGTGGTTGGTGCTATCATCGTCTGTGCTCGCACGCTCACGCCCACGTTTGCGGTCGTGCGGAGGTGCGCAGGTGGCGGAGGACGCCAGCGACGGTCGCGTCACGTACGCCGCGAGCTCTGCCGCCAAGAGGTTCGATGTACTGGTTGTCTGCCCCACGCTGTGTGATGTGCACGCGTTGGCGGCTTCATCGCTTTCCATGGGCGTCGACGGGTCCTTGGTGACCACGGCCTCTCCGGCCATGTCCATTTCAGCGGCACACACGCGCTGAAGATCCTCTGTCAGATTCGCGCAGTACTCGCGGGCCTCGCGAAGGGCGTGACCTTCCTGACGGGGGTTGACGCTGAAAAGGAGACCAGAGATCGGTCCGTGCGGAACGAGCATTCCGCCTTGCCGGCCACTGTGGAAGTGCTGCCGGCTGTCGCGGTGACTGCGCGACGCTGCGGGAGGCATGGGTGCGTGCGTGCAAAGAGACACAAAAGAAAGCGCGAAAGAGAGCGAGCGGAGAATCCCCACCTTTGCAACACCAGTCCCTCCTTTTCTTGTTGATGAGCAACCGTGTCAAATGTATCAAACAAACAAACAAACAAACAACGCGAACGGTGAACAGAGAGAGAGAGAGAGAGATCGTGTGTGAGAGTAAAACTGTTTCGTGTGTGTGTGTGCCCGCAGAAAAGACGGATAAGGGAAAAGCGAAGTGACGAACACCACTTCGCACGCCCGCGATGAAGAGGACAACACCAGCTGAAATTGTGTGTGCTCAGGTGTGCTTGCGAGTGCTTGCAGGTCTCCTTCCGTGTACACACACACACACACACAAGAAAAAAAAAAAACGCGATGGATTCGGGCGTCTGAGCGCGCTGATACACCCACACAGACACACAGCCATCCTCCCCTCCCTCCTCTTTGATATCAGATAAGCATAACAGACGGTGTCGTGCACAGTCGTTCCGTCATGACGTCACGTGGAATATGCACGACACGGCGGCGCGTCCAGAGGAGAGGAAAAAAAAAAAACAACAAAAATAAGTAAAAAACAAAGTCACAAAGTGAGCGATAAAAAATGAGCTACGATACACACAGACACACACACACACACACACATACACAGACACAGCCATAGACACACAGACTCTCTCTAGAGTCCTTCTCGATCTGCATCGGCTGTGCTCTCATCTTCCGCATGCTGGTGTGCTGACGTTGTTGTCGTCGGGGCGAGGTGCGGGGGTGTTGGTGTGACACGACTAGGCGTGCTCGGTGTCGACTCTTTCACGGGAGCTGGCCCTAGTCGCACAGCTCCATTGTTGTCACCGCCGTGATCCGCGTTCGCGCGCTCCTCACTCGTTTTTGGTTGTGGTGCTTGTGGTGGCGGCTGAGCCATAGAGAGTCGCAGCCGCTCCGAGTCCAGACCTTTTTCCGCCATCTTCTGCAGTTTGCTGATCCACTTCTTGTCAATACACGCCGCGTTGTACACACACAGCAGCGTGTAGGCAATACAGTGAAGGAGGATAGGCCAGGCCTTGTGGACGCGGTGAAATGAGACGTACAAGACGGGGTACGCCATGGCGTAGAAGATCATGTGGAGAATCCACTGCGTGACCTGGAAGAGAGCAGTGGTGGGTAGTCGACCGGGACCCAACATGGTGCAGAACCGATAGGGTAGTCCCTTCTTACCGCCGGGCGGGTGCTCAAACATCCACGTGTAGGACGTCACGCGGAAGGTCGGGTCCCCACCCGCACCTTCACCGAGCGCTGTTGGTGGCCTCAGCAGCTCCGCCTCTTCCGCGGTGGAGCCGGCGAGCGCCATGACTTCTTCGTGGTGTGCGAGGGCCTGTCGCATCTGCCGGCGACGCTGCTTCATCATGCGGATGCGCAGGCGTGACTCGTGAAATGTGTGGTAGAAGATCTGCCAAACCAAGAACATGTAAAAATGAAGCTGCAGCACATTCCCGAACGTGACTGACTTCTCCAGCGCAAAGCACGCGGTGCCGTGGCCGCAGACCGCGTTGTACCCGTGTGCGCGGGCGTACGCGCCGTACTGTTTCTTGGCAACTTCGAGCGCCTTCTGCGCCTCACGTGGACGTGCGACCGCGGCCTCGGCGGATGGCAGCGCATCACATGACCAACCAGTGGCTCTCTGCATGGGCCCCACGGCCGGCAGCCACGTCTCGACGGTCTGGTTCGTTCGCCAGGCGAGCTGCACAGCGCGCACGAAGATGGCCTCGGGGTCGAGCAGGTGCGCCTCGTTTCGCGCGGATGTGAAGAGGCGGTGCAGCAACAGGCCCTGTACGATCCCAGGCAGGAGGTGTAGATAACAGGAAGACATTCGGTCGAAGGCGTGGAAGAGCAAGGCATTTCGCCACATGATAATGGCTCCCAACAGAGGGCCGATCGCGCCCCCAAGAAGAGCGAGGAAGATTAAAAACGAGCGATCGTGCGCGTGACGATTCATCGCGTAGCCGCACGTGAGAACACGCACGGATGTCGGGTAGTAGAGACCATCCACGCTGATCACCCACCGCCAGAGATGCGCACCGGTGTGGACGAGACTGCCCGTGACAAGGTGAAGATTGATGCGACTGTAGGCGACATCGATCGGCGAGCCCGAACCGCCCACTGTGCTGGAGGCGGAGAGGCGACCGCCGTCCGCGTACGCCACACCCGCTTCTCCCTTCCATCGCACAAGGGGCTCTGCCGACCACTGAACCTCAACAAGACAATAAAGCAGGAAAATGGTCATGACGGTGTTGTGAAAATAGCAGTAGTCAAGAAAAAAGTAGTGCAGTCCTTGAATGCGATAGACGATATACTTCTGTGTCATGAACACCAACAGGCCAATGATGTACGCCCACACAGTGATGTCGAGCATATGACAAGAGAGGCCATTGCCGCAGTTAAGTGCGCGGAACAGATACTTCTGCGCCTCCACACCGCACCGCTCGAAGGAGTGCGTGTAGACAGCAGACAGACCCGCCTCAGCAAGCGCCGCACCTTGTCCGCTGGCACCGCAGCTGCTCTTTTGGCTCGAAGCGGTGCTCTGCGCCGCGCGGAGCGAGGCATCGGTTGGTGGGTCGTACGTGTAGGGACAGCTCGAAATATCCGTGTACGCGCCAACAACCAACCCAGTGTACAGTAACGTGAAGGCGCAGTTGATGAAGAAGGCTCTCTTCGAGAAGTGACGGTCCATGACCTGTTCCGCTTCGTCGTGCTACACTGCTCGGGTAAAGTGAAGAAGGAAGAACAAAGATGTCTGTGACTCAAAGAGCAAGGCTGCGTGCTGCTGGGTTCAGTGTGCACGCACGCGTACCAATCAGTTCGATAAAAACGATGCGCTGGGTGCGTAGCGATCGCAACAATCAATAACACCACTTAATATCAACAAAACGTGTTCGGTGGCGATGGAGATGAGAAGGAAATAGATCGAATGAAGCTGTGCCAAGAGGATGTTCATTTCATAACGAGAACTAGACAAGCCCGTGCGCGCGCACACACACACACAAGCACGCATATGTGTACCTGTATCGGCACAGCGAGGGGAGAGAGAGAGGATGCGCGAAACGCAGTGGATGAGCGCGACGTACGCCTTCCCCCCTTTTGAGTGTGTGTGTCGATTCACGGCACGCATGCATGGAGAGCACAGTGACGACTAAGAGCCACACTTGTGACTCTTTCAAACGCTTTACGTCTCAGTCAAACGCCTCGACGAACGCGGCACACGCTTGATGTGCGGCGTGTTTATTGCTGTTCTGTTAGGCTGCCACGCGCTCTCTCTCTTCTAGATCTATGGAAGCCCAAGCGGCTCAAAGAGACGTCGAAAGCACGAAGACAAACACGCATACACCCCAAAACATGGAGAGGCAGCGAGCGAGCGAGCGAGAGAGAGAGAGAAAGGGACACAAGCCGTGTGGTTGTTGTGCGCATTCATGTTTGACATTTTTTTTTTTCGGATCTTCTCATCTACGAGAGTAGTACAAGGATATTATATCGGTATATTTGTTTTTTCTTGTCTCAGCTTCCTGCACTACTTTTCGCCCTTCTTTTCTTCTTGTTCGAATCCACGTGCACACGTGCCGGCTCTGGTGGCCGCCAGCGTGTGTGCGTGGTCTAATTCATCGCTTTGGCAATCGCCCCGGCCACAAGCGCAAAGCCAAGCAAGAAGCCCATACCCAACTTCACACGCCCCGTCTCGGTCGCCTGAGCGGCTTCGACCGCAATCACAGCGAAAGCCATCACAGCAACCGTCGCAGTGGCCTGCGCGCGCCGGGGCATGAACGCGGCCGTGATGGCAGCCAGGACAGCGCCGACGAGGAGAAGGTTTTCCGCACACAACAGTGCCGTGCCAATGAGCGCGGCCGTGGCTGGACAGCGGCTCGCGCACCACGCAGGGACGCGATCCGTGACCGTCGCGGACTGCAGGAAGGACAAACGACTCGCCAACAGCTGCGAGAAGGTTGCGGCGGCAGCGGCCTCCGCACCCTTCGGCGCTGCTGACCACAACGTCACTTTGGCCTTGTTCGTGAAGCTGAACGCGGGCAACACGGTCAGCGTAATCACCACCATGACCAGCGCGAAGACGCTGTGCCAAAGGACAAAGTGACGACGGAGGCGCACCTCCTCGAGTAAATCCTCGCGTGAGTCGACGTACCATTTCTGGAACGCCGGACGTCCGTAGAGCGCCTCGAGGCTGGCCTCCGTGATGTTGCGCTCGCGGTAGATCGCCTGGCGGCGGAATTGAGCGAAGAGGTGGCGTACGTGCCCGTCCAGCGACAGCACAGGGCGCGATGTGCCGAACTGTGTCGCGTCGTAGCTCCTCTTGAGCGATTGCACCCACCTGGCCGGCGCGTCACGACGACGAAGGCGCGCGGCGGCGGGGGCGGGATGCAGCACGGCCTTCGTTCCGCGCACCTCCAGATTGCCGCTGAGGCGATTCTCCTGACGCACTTCCTCCTCCTCGTCATCCAGGGCCTCCTCGAGCTCCTCTGCCAGGGTGACTTCATCGTCATGGGTTGTGCCACTGCGGCGAGGGGCAGAGGTAGAACCAACACTCGCACGCGGACTGACGCCCTTCCGGCGAGGCGCCACCACCTCTTCTTCCGGCACTTCCTCTTCGCTTTCCTCGTCTGTGGAGGCGGCGTGCAGGGCACCGTACTTCTTCACCACCTTGGCCGCATCCGCTTTCGACCAGGCCATGCGCTCTTCAATGATGCGTGCGTGTCGCTGCTCGAGCGCCGAGCGCACCTGCTTGACCTGACGGCACGCGGCCTTCGACGCGCGGATCACAGCATGGCAGATGGACAGCACCTTCCCCGCGACACACAAGAACACACGGTAGAATACCGCCCACATCAGATGCAGTGGCGCCGAAAGGCAGCCCGCACAGGACCAACTTGACATATGGCTGCACATATCCGGCATCTGCAGGCGCCCTTTCCCCGTCGAGAGCGTCGCACACAGGTAGTGTAGGAACGGACGGAGCACGAACACGTAGAGAGGAGCGAAGATGAGTGCACCGTAGAGTGCGGTCTGAGCGGCACGCGGGTCGAGCAGAGCCTGCTTCGCAGCGGATGTGTACTCCATGGTGTGCTGTTCTAGAGAGAGAGAGGGAGGGAGGGGCTCTCAAGAAAAGAAAAAAGAAAAGAAAAAAGAAAAGAAGCCTAAACGGGAATGCGGCGCTTATTTTTGTAGTCGTGTCACACGATGTGGCAGCGGAGCGGATGTAGAAGACCCACACGGAGAGAGACTGTGTGCATGTCCGCATACGTATGTGGAGAATCAGAGAAGTCGTGAACCGGAAAACAACAACAACAACAAAAAAAAAAAAGGAGAAGAATAAGAAAAGAACAAGAGGGGGGAGGGGCGGACATTGTGAGCGGAGGAGATCACGTGAAGGTGCAGAACTAGCATAGTCGATATCACAAAGGAGGGAAGCAGTACAGCACAGGGAGCCGAGAAGGCCGGTTTTTCACCGCCGGCTACACTGTTACGGATAGGTAAATCTCGGCCGCTACTATGCGATTGAACAGCTGAGATGCGTCGATACCAGGTGGGTCCAGAAAACCGAAAAGTGTTTGTGTATGTGTGTGTGTGTGAGCCATGACAACTCCACTACACTGTTTTCTTTATTATTATTTTTTCTTTTCCCTCACACAAGTTTCGTTTCTTACATCGAAATTTATTTATCGTGATCGTGTCTTTTTGGCAAGGGCGCGATTCGAGGTAAGTCGTTTATTGGCGCGCACAGCTGCATCAAACGATCATATCCTCATCCACCGTCTTCACCAACTTGGGGCTGTATCCCATCGCGAACAGATTCGCTTTGATGGCGCGCTGCATGACTGGTGGTCCGCAGATGGCGATGAGCAGGTCCTTTGACGGCGGTGGCAATGTTTGCTGCAGAGTCGAGCGCTCCACGTAGCCCACACCACCGGTCCAGCCTTCGGGTGGGTTGCCCAAGACAAAGGAACACGCGAACTTGTCTGGATTTTCCTTAGCGTACGCGCGCAGCTGACCTCGGTAGGTGAGCTCCATCTCATCCTCCGCCGCATAGACCATGCGGATGGCGTCCACGTTGTCGATGTACGGCCGCTGAAGAGCGCATCGCGTGATCTGCAACATCGGCGCAACACCGGAACCACCGCAGATGAGGCCCAGCTTACGGATGACGGTCTTGTTGAAGAGCAGGTGCTTCCTGACCGGGTCGAGATCAATCTTGAGACCACCACAGGCCTTCATCTCGACGGCGTCGCCTGGCCGCAGATTGGAAATCCACTCTTGCAGGTTGCCCTTGTCGCCGCGCGCGAGGATCGAAATGACGCCGTGATCGTCCGGCAATGTGATGGGGCTGTAGTACCCCACGAGCTGCTGGCCATCCCACTCGCCGCGAATGGCGATGAACTGGCCGACGGATAACCCCGTCGTTTGCAGCGCGCCGGGCAGGTTGAAGCGCAGCACGCGTGAGCCAATACCGAACTGATCACCAGCACGGGACTCACGAACAACGACAGGCGCCCACTCGCTCGTGGTGAGCGCGGTTTTGCGTTTCTGCAGGATCGTCGCCGCGCGGTCGCCGGCGATGCGACCGAACACGACACACTCGAGCAGCGAGTTACCACCGAGACGGTTCTTGCCGTGCACGCCGCCAGTCACCTCGCCCGCGCCGAAGAGACCCAGGATCGGCTTGGATACCTCCAACAAGTTGCTAACATTGTTTGTACTGGTCTCCATCTGCACCTCCGCCGAGGGCGAGATGAGACAGCCACCCATGGTGTAATGGATGGAGGGCGTGACGTAGGCGACGTAGAAGGGACCCTGAGGACCAACCACGGAGGGATAGACGACCTTGCCGGTGAGCGGGCAGGCGGTGTTGGACTTGGCCAGACTCTCGTAACCCTCCAGTGTGCCGGCGAGAGTCTCTTCTTCACAACCAATGAGTTTGGCCAGCGCTTGGACGTCATCCACGCGCGTGAAAAGACCTTGCTGCTTCCAGTAGAAGCTCAGCGAGTTGATACCAAAAAGCTTGGCAGCCTGCTCACTGAGCACACAGTACGCGAAACGACTTCCACCTGCGCCCGGATACTCGAGTCCCTGTGCCATGATGGCCGCAGACACGACGGAACGCAGATCGAGCTCATCGACAAATCGCTCGCCGTGCTGGTTCAGCAAAATGCCGCCTGACCCACGCAGCGCCTCGGGACCGAGGTACTTGGTGCGGTTGTCAGGGTCCTTGGGATCGATCAGGCCGGTCGGATGCAGCTGCACCTTGTCCATGTCGACCAGTGAGGCACCGAGCTTCCGCGCCATCTTGACGCCATCACCTGTGGCAAAGGCGCCATTGGTGGTCGGCGTACCAAAGACGTGCGGCGCGTACTCACGCAACAGCGAGTTGGGCGTCCGATCGTTCGAGAAGCCGCCCGTCGCGAGGACGACAGCATCTCCGGCCAGACTCATCTCTGTGCCGCTGGGGTCGTCAAGATCCTGATAGTAGACACCGTTGACGGTGACCTGGTTGGTTCCGTCTGGCTGCGCGCGCGAGGTACTGCGTAGACTGACCACCCTTGTGTTCGATAAGATCCTCACCCTGTCAGCGAGCTTGGTGCGGATGTGGTGCTCGAGGGTGCGCATAATTGTGAAGCCGATCGGCACGGGGGTGCCGTCCTTTTGATCTGGCGCGCGGTGGCAGCGCTTACGCGACGCACCGCCGAGTTGGTACAACACAGTGAGGGGAATACCGAAGCTCGTCAGCCACTCGATCGACTCACCGGACTTGACGGAGAGCGCGCGGACGAGTCCTGGGTCGCACACGCCACCAACACCCGACAAATATGTGTCGCGCTCGAACAGTTTGCAGTTGTCCGAGACGCGCTTCATCGCCTGCGTGCGTGTGCCCCAACCGTTGATGCCCGACGTCGCCTTGGCGCTGTTGCCGCCGAGCGTACCGTCCTTTTCAAGAAGCACGACGGCGGCACCGCAGTTCGCGGCTTCGATGGCCGCTGCTTGGCCCGCGAGACCACCGCCGACGATGATCACACGCGCAGGCAGAGAGCCGGCGATGCGGTTGGCCCGCATTTCCGCACTTTCTTTGGCGAGCTCAAACATGTGTGCCAATCGCTGCCCACTGCGGACGTACGCGACGTAGTCGGTGACCCGGTGGTGATCGCGGCGATAGTGCTCGAGCATGTAGCGGACGCGGACGACGTCGTGCTTGACGAGACTCGCCGTCGCCAACGCGTCGGCATACATGCAGCTGTAACACTTCACCGACACCTGTGCGAGCTGATCTTCTGTAGGCCGCAGAAGCTTACGCGTCTGCCAGTCGTAAATGGCGGAGAGAGGTGCGTCGAGAGCAGGGGCGTAGATGTTGTGCTCGTAATCACCACTGGTACATAGTGCCTCGTTGTGCAGTGTCACGACACGCAACAGCGCCGGCTCGGCGTCGCGGCCATCGGTGTTGGTGTCGCCCGGCGAGGACTCAGACTCAGTGGTGGGCTGTGGCGACGCCGCTGTCGCGCTCATGGCTGTGATGTCGCTTACCATGGCTGGGAGCAGCGCGGATCGCCCACCGCGACGCGCCGACTCCACAGTTTCAGCGACTGTCGGCGGACGCACGATGCCAACAGCCCAGCGTTGCTTTTGCACGTTTACACCCGACGCGCGGCAGTCACCACCCCACTCGAAGAGCACGTCCTGAAAGCCGGCCTTGTTGAGCTTCTCCACAACACAATCAACCGTGTAGCCCTTGTTGAGACCGCCCAAGTCCATCGCCGCGTAGGCGTGCTTGCGCGTCACGGTGTTGTCCTTGAGATTCACGTCGAAGCTGTTCGGAAACATGAACTTCTCTGCCTCGGACGCGCTGATGGTTGCCTTCGCGTCGTGCGCAGCCTTGTCCGTGAGTGTCGCGACCTGTCGGAGCCGCGCTGCCAGCGGTGCTGAACACGGATCGAAACAAGAGCCACTCACCTGGTACACCTCCAGCGCGCACTGAAGAACACGTCGAAGGTGGGGCGACATCGGCTGCGGCTCGTGGGGTGGGCTCTTGTTGAGCTTGGAGATTTCACTCTCTGGGTTGAAGCTGTTCAGGTGCGTGTTGACCATGTCGAAGCACTCATCTAGTATAGACTGGATCGCGGCTCGCACCTTGGTCACGTCGCCGTCGGCGCCATCGGACTTCGTCTCGGCGCACGTGACGCGTACCACGCTGAGGGAATAGGGCACCGTGTGTACAATATCCTTGAACTTGAGCACCGTGCGCTTTTCGGTGCTCGGCTTCAGTGAGTTCGACTCCAGCAACTCGCGTGCGAGACGATCACGCTCCTTTGCTGTCTGTTCAGGGTCGACGATGACGACGGAAGCGGACGAGTGGCCGTCAGTGGCCTTGGAGGTTTCATGGCGGCGAGCGATCCACAACGCGGTGGGACCACTCACGACGGGCGCGAGGAGAGCGCTCCGTGCAGACATGCGGCCGAGCACCGTGTGGTAGCCAGCGGCCATCGCACCACGCACCAGCGGCTGTGCACGGTGAAGCGGTGCGCGAACGGAGAGCATTTCGAGTGGGAGTAACTGTCAGCTCCGTCACGTTCTGGTCTGTTTTATTTTTTTTCTCTCTTTGCTTCGTGACGAGCGTACGCGAGGAAGATGCGAATAGAGCGAGAACGCGCTGAGAGTGAAGAATACTTTGTTTGAGTACTTATGTGCTCGCACAGATTGCGATTGTGGTCCCCTTAAGGTACAATAGACGATACCAAGGCGAAGGATACAGAAGAAAAAGAAAAAGAACACACGCTCACAAAAAAGAAAAAGAGAGAGAGAGAAGGAAGGATTTTGAGGAACTCGGAGCTTTTGAGGAACCAGTAAGGCAGACGCGACAATTGTGAAGCGAAAAAATACTGGAAAAGAAAAACAACTAGAGCGTGTCTAAAAAAATGCTAAAGGAGATCCACGGAGCACGAAGTGTATATGTGGCGGCTTTGCGTGGAATTATGTGTTTCCTCGGATACAACAGCGTGTGAACGAAGAGAAAAAAAAAAACACACTTGAGAGAAAGACAAACGGGTTTTCGCAAGCGCGTGCAGCAGAAACTCTTTCTGGTCGTAGGCCGGAGAAAGGAGTCAGGAGTAAGGAGGAGGGAGATGGGAGGAGAGAATATATCACCAATGCATTCGGACCTGATCATTCATCTCGTTCCAAGCGTTTCCTCAACGCTTTTCCTCGATAGCTGATTATCCGTAGCGGGACTTGGCAAGAGGGAGTCGTGACGCTGCAATGCATATATTTTCCGTGTTGCTGGTCGACTCATGCGTCGAGACTTGATATGTGACAGGCTGAATCCCGCGTTCCACGCGAAAGGCAGATGTGGGTGTGGAGGGCAGGACTCGAAAAGAGTAACAAAACAACGGTTTGAAGCCGCTAGGCTTTATCAAATGTATATATGAAGAGTTTTGGAAAGAGAGAGAGAGAAAAATATTTTCCGCTTGTCGTTGATCGTTTTCATATGGTGTTGTCGATTGGTTGTTTTGTCCTCATCATGCGTTGTATGATTGAACGTTTTCGTGTATCCGTGTCCCTGTACTCCTTCTGACTTCTGGAGAAAATATACTACGCTAGGTGACGAACGAACATGTGAAGAAGTAAACACACACATTTTTTTTTTTTTGACTTTACGAACCACGAAATAAAGAGCTATCAAAACAAAGATGCTGCACTTCATTGCGGCAGAAGAGCGCGCGGGTTTAAGAAGGGAACAGCGAGAAAAGAAAAAGAAGATGGGAATAACACGTGAGTGAAACACGAGAAGAGCAGAGAGAGAGAGAGAGAGTCAGGCTCACATCAAGCCCACTCTCTTTTCTATATCTTCAGAGACTCCCATCGCACTTGTGTTTGCGTGCGCGTGCGCGATCGAAATGCTCCACGTAGGAGGATAGCCCATTGAGTTGACTTCCTCGAATATTTTTTTTTTGTGACCCCCCAAACAACAACAACAACGACAACGACAACAAACAAACAAAAAGGGGGAAGACGCTTGCACAGGTATTGCCTTTGCGAGGTCTCCGACAGCTCTTCACCGCGTTTAATCGCGTTTGATTGAGAACAACCACCGGTGTGCATGTAGACACAGACGGCGATGTCAGAGGGAGTGCGTGCGAGCGTCAGGAGGACCCTTGTCACAATAAAGTAAATACCTGAAAAAAAAAAAAAAGATCATCAGAGAAGAGAGAGAGAGAGACAAAAAGAAAACGAAAGAAGGAGGGAGAAGACACTCACTCAAGTGCCGATATCAAAACAAAGTGGAGACCGAAGAGCACCAAGTTGTACATTGAGCATGCCGATGGCGTGGGCCAAATGGGCGGAAAGACGCTGTCACGTTTCCAGCGCATTCGCCTCGTTTCAGTTCTCTCTTTTTTCCTTCCTTTGCGAGAGAACAGGACAAAATAAACAACAACAACGAGATGGCGGGGTGCCGTTGCCCATTGATTCATTCCATTCTCTGTAAAAGAACACACGCCCAAACACGTTTTCGCCATTTTTTAAAAACAAAGCACGAAAGAGAAAAACATCAGCCACTTAGTTGTAGTGGAATTTATTTGTTTCTTGAATCATATGTGTACGTGTCGTTTTGCACAATTCACTCCCCGCGCCGCGATTTACTCCCTGTCGTAAGCGGGTGAGTCTTGTGTGTTCGCCCCAGGGCCAAAGAGGAGGACTCTCACCACGAAACACCACACCCACGTGACCACGTAGGCGTGTGGCGCGTGGATACTTGGTGTTGTACGTAGTGCGAGAGGCGGCCATCGGGACGTCAAAGCAGATAAAGTGAAACGAAGCAAAGTCATTCCGTCGTTGCCAAACCCTTCTCGCTTTGTGTGCCCATAGGTTTACTTATTCGCCTTGGTCACGGCACGGTCGATTGTGCGCGCGAGGAGCAGGGCCGTCTTCTCGGTCAGACCAGCCATGTTCGCGCGGCCTGTCAGCGTGATGAAGACGTTGTGGTCCTGACAGAACTGGCACTGCTCCTTGGTCAGACCAAGGAAGGAGAACATGCCGATTTGGTTGACGACGTGGTCCCAGGTGCCCGGGGTGTTGAGACGCTTGAGCTCATTGTAAACCAGCTCGCGCATCGCGCGAATACGTGCGGACATGGACGCGAGCTCCGCCTCCCACTCCACACAAAGCTCAGGGCTGTCGAGAACGGCCTCCACAACGCGCGCACCGTACGCCGGCGGCGAGGAGTAGAAGCCGCGCACGATGTTTTCCATGTTACCTTCGACGAGTTTGACCAGACTCGGGTCTTTGAGGACCACTCCCAAGCATCCGACACGTTCACCGTAGAGACCCATGTTCTTGGAATAGGACTGCGCCACCATCACTTGCAAACCCTTCTTCACGAATGCACGAATGGCGTACGCGTCGTTGTCGAGGTTGCCGCTGGCGTACCCTTGGTAGGCCGAGTCGAAGAAGACCTGGTGCTGTGTCTTGACGAAGAGGTCTGCGAGCTCGTCCCACTGCGCGTGTGTGGGATCGACACCGGTTGGGTTGTGCGCGCACTGGTGGAGCACAAAGACAGACCCGGCCGGCGCGTTGAGGATATCCTCCTTCATCCCCTCGAAGTCAAGACCGCGTGTCTGGGCGTTCCAGTAGCGGTACGTGTGAAGGTTCTTCCATCCAGCCTGTGAAAAGACGGCGTAGTGGTTGGGCCATGTCGGATCTGAGAAGTAGACTGTGTTTTGTGCCGCGTCCATCGCCTTTGCGAGAAGATGGGCCCCCAGCGAGACGGCGCCGGTGCCGCTGACGGTCTGGCAGCCAGCCGTACGCGTCTTGTCATATTCGCCACCGAGAATCATGCAGAGGGACTTCTCGACAAAGGCCTGCGTGCCGCGCATCGGCAGGTACTCGTGATCAAGGTTCATATCGAGAAGACGACGCTCGGCCTTGCGCACACAATGCAGTGGGTACGGCTTCCCATCCTTGTCGCGGTATGCACCAATGACGAGGTTGGCCTTAGGACCATCAGCGGCCACAGCGCGGTTAGCGAGTGCGAAGATAGCGTCCGGGGGCATTGACGGCAGGGCAGCAAAAGCGTTCTCGGTCGACATCGTCTTGGAGTCGTGATGTACAGCCGTGCGCTCGCACTTGACCTTTCAGGAAGCGTGGGAGGAAATGGAAAGATTGAGAGAGAGAGAGCGAATGGAAGTGGCTTTTAGTCACGTGTGTTCTCGCGCAAAGTGGATTCTCTCAACACATGTATGTATGTTGGCGGTTCCATGATGCGTTTCGGATGCGCACAAGAAAAAAAAAGTAGAGGAAATGTAGACCAGAAAAAAAAAAAAGGACGTTGAAGAGAGAAAGAAAAAGAAGGCGGGTGTGTCATGAAGAGGTCACTGCAGCAGTCGAAACATGGTGATAGAGCATCAAAGAATGCACACGTGTCGCGCTACCGCCGATGGTGTTGGCACAGCGACACCTTTCGGGATGACAAAGGAAGAGTGCGAACAGGACAGTCGTGATGAGCGCGATACTGATTTCGCCCTGCCATGATGCGCAGATCCTGAGCACTCCATCTTCACCTTCGTGGTCCACTGAAGCTTCTCTTGAGAGAAAAAAAAGTTGTTGTATACTCCTCGCTAGTACAATCATTCCCGTAAACACCCAAATCAACAAACGAGGCGATCAGACGGCGAGAGAGCGACGACGAGGGGAAAAAAGGAAAAAGAAAGGAAGAAATCGACTAGTGAGTGCCCTAATTAACACACGTTGATATGGGGGCGAGCGCAGAGGTGGCCTCCCTTCGGCA
The DNA here is from genome assembly GCA_030849045.1 of Wallacemonas rigidus. Taxonomy (NCBI): domain Eukaryota; phylum Euglenozoa; class Kinetoplastea; order Trypanosomatida; family Trypanosomatidae; genus Wallacemonas; species Wallacemonas rigidus. The sequence goes on from JASAOL010000547.1 coordinate 63,330, forward strand.
CAGTGCCCTACTCTCAGGTGAAGGTAGACATTAAAGAAAGGAAACGGAAAAACATAGTTAAAGAACAAACAAATAAAACTCACTATTAAACAAAAGTCTTGACACACGTAGGCCTCTCTTCGCTATCTGCAGCTGATTAATAGAAGATGGAAGTCTACCTTATTTTTTTTTCTTCTTCTCTGCCCACGGTACATCACACTTTTTCGTTTTGGCAGAGCTCGAGAGATTTCACGTCTCAGCGCGTTCGACTTCGCTCCGCTTACACGTTCTCATGCACATGTACCACTAGTGATCGTGCGCCTTCGGTCGCGTTTTTATTTTTCTTTCTTCATTGTTCTCCGTCGTTTCCTGCTTCTAGTTATCTCGTGCCTTGCGCATCTGCTCCGTCAATCCGTCCATGTTCGCGGCTCGCCACATGATGGCCACAAGTGTGAGAACGGCACAGACAAGCGCCGCACCCCAAAGCTGCGCGACGGACGACAGCTTTTCGCCGTGCGCCGTGATCGCCGTGTACACAAACGCCGGCACTGTCAAAAGAGTAACAGTGAAAAAAGACATGTGTGAGAGCAGCACGCTCGTGGTGACGTGGCACACGGCGACCAAGACCGCCGGAAAGAGGTACCGCCGCATGTTGCTAGAATAGAGCGACATTTCGAGCGCGACGGAGCCGTCCAGTAAAAGGGAAACGCAGACTGTGGACAGCACGGCGTACGGCAGTTGGACAGCGAAAGGCCATGTAACCAAGCAGTCCACTTCCCTTGCCAAGGACTGCGTCAAAACCCAGAAGTTACACATGGAGCCGACGGCGAAGACGGCCGTTGTCGCACCGGCTGTATTGATGCCGTCTTGTACAGCAGCGAAGGCCACCACCGACACAGCGACGCCCACAAGCGCCAACATCGCCAACCGCCCAGACCACATCAGCGCACGACCACGCCAGAACAGATGCCTGTCGTGAAAAAACATCACCGCCACCGATACCACTACCGCTAGTACACCCACCACCGTGTGCACATCGGTCGGATTTAAACTCACCGAGAGTTGCGTGAACACGAGAGTGGCTGTGAAGCTGAGGCTGAGGGGAATGAGGCTGACGACGCTGATGGACGGCCCAGTTACCACGCGACAGAGCCGCAGCGGGATGGCAGCCAGTGCCAGACCAACGACAGCGAAAACAGCAACGGGAGTGGCATATTCGAAGACGCGCGCGTAGAGGAAACTCTTCGTGTATACGCAGACACCAACTAAGCTCGCGATCTGCACAACCGCCAAGAGAAACAGGACACCATTAAAAATGATCCGCCGCATCATGCGCTTGCTCGACCAGGCGGGTTAAATGTTCACGTGTCAAGAAGGGGACGCGTAGAGAGAGAGAGAGAGGTGCGATCGAAGCGACACAGAAATCTCTGACGCTCGAGAGCCCAAGTGACAAGAACAGGTGAAGGGCAGTGAAAGGGAAAACAAGAAGAGAAAGAGGGGGCTAGCGCACAGTGTGTGGACCTAAGAGACGGGGAGTGCCCAACAATTGAGCGTTCACTTCGACACTTCAGATCGTTTCTACAGTTTTTTTTTTTTGCTGTTGTTCGGTGTGTGCGTCTCTCTCTGTGTATATGTGAAAAGTAGCGCAATCGGAAATACGCTAAAGGACACGAACGTGGAAGTGGTCGGCTGCACATTGGGAGAAGTCAGAGTAGTGGCTGATAGGTGGGGAGGAACGCCTTCATCCGCGTGGCGTGTGGGTCACCAACGTACTGGCTCTCTCTCCCTCTGCCAAGTCCCGTCTTGTCAATGCAGAAAGAAAAAAAAAAAAAGAAATCGAGCAGAACACACCGAGGACAGAGAGGGAGAGAGCGAGAGCGAGGGCGACAAGCGGGTCTCCGCTCGGCGTGCCTTTGCGCCGGAGCCCTGCACACACACCAAACACACGAATAGAGAGCTCATCTCAACGTCTACAGAAAAAAAAGGCGGGGTGAGAGGTGAGGGGGTAGAGAGTGACACACCGAAACGTGATGATCACGTCCGACGCACTGATGATCCGCCGTACACTCATTTTCTTTTTTCTTTTTCGTCGTTATTGGTTTGACCATTTTTTTTTTTTGCTAACGTGTTACACAATGAAACACATGGAATAGTACCGTTGACCAACGTGCGGTGCGAATGCGCGTGAAAAGCGATCCAGAACACGATTTCAATGATTCCAACAAGGCCACCCCATGCGGTGCACGCAGCACGAACGCTACCCACTCCCATCCAAAACATCAAGCCAGGCACGGAGGAATGAGCTTAAAGAGCGCAGACCGAAAACGACGGCGATGAAGTTGGTGGTGGTGGTGGTGGTGGGGGGGGGGGGGTCATCACTCTTTCGTCGCGACGAACACCTCAGTGCGATGCTTCATTGTGCTTTCCTCATTGACCACAGGAACGGTCGCCGGCGCGGTTTTCTTCGCGGCTTCCTCCACTTTTGTTTTGGCCACCTGTGCGGACTCGGTTGTTTTGATGTGTGTGTACCAAAATACGCCCACCAGTGTCAATGCGATACCCAGCACTGTGCGCGAAGTCAGTGTGTCCCCGAAGAATATAAAGCCAAGTGAGAGGATGACACACAGCTTAAAGTGTCCAAGCACGTTGTACGTCACAGGCGACGTCTTGCCAATGACTAAAAACGTCGACAAGTTGACGAAGAAGGCAAAGCAGCAGGATATGAAGATGTACACCATGGCCTGATGCGTCGGCCATACAAAGTCTGGGGTCATAATAGGGTCCACGATGAGCGTCAGAACGGCGAGCAGCACCGCTGAGACGGGCGACTGATAGAGGAGGAGCTGGAGACTATCGCATTGCAGCTCCTTCTGAATAGTGCCCACAAATATCTGGTACAGACAGGTCACGAACAGCGCGGAGAACGCGACGACGGTACCGAGCAGATTCGCCTTGGGGTCGCTCACAGTGGCTAGCGTGACACCTACGCACGTCGCGACGAGAGAGAGCTTCACTCTCGTGGAGAAGTGCTGATGATAAAAACAAGTCTGCAGCACCACGAGCATTGGCGTCGTCAACACCTTGACGAGCTGATAGAAGCCAACAGAGTTGTAGACGAGTGAGATGTTCGTCAAGGCCACAAAACCGCAGAAGCAAGCACTGAGCGGCACAACCTTAGTGACGTCGAGCTTCTTGAAAGAGAACATGCCGAGCGCGAGGCACAGTACTGTGCCGATCGACGTGAAGACACAATGAAGAAAGGTCAGGGTGGTTCCGTACGGGAAGTCCATGTCTTTGAAGATACGTTTGTTTACGTAGATGATACCAATGGAGCTGACCGCGTTGAGCGCGAGGCAGAACGGCACCTGTAGGTTTGCGGGAATCATTCTGACAAGTTGTGCGCGTCACGTGGCCCCCTCTTTCATTTATTCTTGTTCTTTCTCACAGCGCGACTGCTTTTGATCACAGCTGACCGCTTGTTTACGATAGCACTGTCTGTGGCGATGGAGGAGGGGGGGGGGAGGGAACACACAAAGTTGACCCATGCGAGGCGGAGAAGAGGACGAAGCAATGTATATTGATAAGACACACAGACACACAGACACGTAGGCACAAATGTACGTCGGGAAATGATAGCAACAACCCCCCAGGAAAAAGCAAAGAATGATAGTCAGAAGCGAGATCGAGTAGGAGATCGAGAGGGCGAAGAGATATGTGTCGTGTGTACGAGATGTGTGTGTGCGTGTGTGCATTTGGCTGTGAGCGCGCAGCAAACATGCTGCGGAACAATTTTCTTTTTCTTTTCGAGAACACGCGCGTTCGCAATCACAGTCTTGATGGCACGTGTGCTGCTGCTGCTACGAAAAGCACGCGCACAGTCTTGCTTCTTGTGTACACACACGTCGTGTCATGAGCTACACATGTCAGGATTGTGCATTCCTTTTTTTTTTTTTTGAGTGCTTCTGCTAGAAGACTCTCTCTCTGGCTTTATCCCGTATTATTCTTTGTTTTTGTTGGTTCAGTTCTTGCTGAACGCTGCGGAGAACTCGCATTGAGCGCCAGTGGTGATCGCAGCATAAGAGCGATATCATGAACGGACGTTCAATGCGTGTTCGGGAGGAAGGAGAGAAGATTTCTTTTGTGTGTGTTTTGTGCTGGCAGTGCGTGTGTGTCTTTGCCATTTTCCTTTATCAATTCTGTGTCCCGCAAAGGGAGAGAGGATGAGGAAGCGCACTCTACAACTTCGCGCCATGGACATCACGCACGGCACGGTCAATTGTGCGCGCGAGGAGCAGGGCCGTCTTCTCGGTCAGACCAGCCATGTTCGCGCGGCCTGTCAGCGTGATGAAGACGTTGTGGTCCTGACAGAACTGGCACTGCTCCTTGGTCAGACCAAGGAAGGAGAACATGCCGATTTGGTTGACGACGTGGTCCCAGGTGCCCGGGGTGTTGAGACGCTTGAGCTCATTGTAAACCAGCTCGCGCATCGCGCGAATACGTGCGGACATGGACGCAAGCTCCGCCTCCCACTCCACACGAAGCGCTTTGTCGGTTAAGATCAAGTGCGCGATGCGCGCACCGTACGCCGGCGGGTTCGAATAAGCCGCGCGCGTGATGCTCTCCAAATGACTCTTGACGATTGGTCCGCGCGTCTTGGCGTCCTTAGTGACGACGACGGACAAGCATCCGACACGTTCACCGTAGAGACCCATGTTTTTGGCGAAAGACTGCGCCGCGATCACTTGCAAACCCTTCTTCACGAATGCACGAATGGCGTACGCGTCGTTGTCGAGGTTGCCGCTGGCGTACCCTTGGTAGGCCGAGTCGAAGAAGACCTGGTGCTGTGTCTTGACGAAGAGGTCTGCGAGCTCGTCCCACTGCGCGTGTGTGGGATCGACACCGGTTGGGTTGTGCGCGCACTGGTGGAGCACAAAGACAGACCCGGCCGGCGCGTTGAGGATATCCTCCTTCATCCCCTCGAAGTCAAGACCGCGTGTCTGGGCGTTCCAGTAGCGGTACGTGTGAAGGCTCTTCCACCCAGCCTGTGAAAAGACGGCGTAGTGGTTGGGCCATGTCGGATCCGATATGTAGACGGGGCACTTGGCCCTATCCATGATGTGCGAGAGGAACAGTGCACCGATGGAGACGGCGCCGGTGCCGCTGAGGGTCTGGCATCCGACCACGTCCGCAGGGCTCACCGAGTCCGCGTACAACATGCGTGTGGCCGCGGCGACGAAGCCCGGGTGACCGGAAATCGGCAGGTACTCGTGATCAAGGTTCATGTCGAGAAGACGACGCTCGGCCTTGCGCACACAATGCAGCGGGTACGGCTTCCCATCCTTGTCGCGGTATGCACCAATGACGAGGTTGGCTTTGGAACCCTTGGCCGCCCTGGCGCGCGCCGCCAAATCGAAGATCCCATCTGGTGGGAGAAGAGAAAGAGAGGCCCACTGATCCTTCGACATGGTGGTAGCCGTGTATACGTACGAGCCTAATCTCTTGCCTTCCTTTTTCTTTTACTCTTCCTCTGGAACTGAGATATGATGAGAGACTTAAGTGCCTTGTGTCTTCACGCGGATGTGTGCGCCGTGTGAGTCGGTAGGAGGTACTATGTGCTTGCTGAACGACGGCTCACCATGGACAGAGATACGTAGGCAGAGAGGGCGAGGGCGAGAGTGATACGAATGGAAGCAATGGTGAGGACAGTGAAGAGGCACAGTGAACACCGCAGGAAGCGTAACGATAGCCTCACTGGGAATGATATCTGTCAACATGGTGAGAGCTGCGGCCGGGCACGCTCGTGTGTGTGTGTGAAGGTGCTATCGACGCCATCAAGACCCCATGATACGTGTCTGCACGTGGGCACACGCACTTGGCCTAGTCACCAACGGCTCCGCTGAGCAACACACCCTATCAAAAGAAATAGGGAGGCAGAGATGGTGCCCTTATCGAACACACTACCTCCTCTCTTTTTGTTCATGATCACGACACTAGTCGCCTACATTTATTGCTGCCGGTGAAGACCATCGTGTCTTCAGGGGCGATTGTATAAGAAGCGCAACCAAACAAGAAAATTTTTGTGTGTGTGTGTGTGGGGGGGGGGGGGAAGAACAGAAAATAGTGGTGACGGTGGCCATACATGAGCTCTTACCGCGAGGCGCCACAATAAGCAGGTGTGAGTTTCTTAATCACAGAGTTGATACGTTTTTTTTCTTTTCAAATATAATTCTTCGCATTGTTGCCTTCTCCACCTATAGGCGTCCTTTTTCTTGTTTCTCATCTTTTGTGCATTCACCTTGTTTTAGCCGACAGCTGTCTGATCGGGGGTATACACGACAGTGGACGATGAGCAGCGATCAGCGGCGGTCACGGCTGTCGTCGCTGAGAGGCGGAGAGCACATCCGCGAGTGTTTCCGGTGCCGATCCACGCCGGCCGTGCCGCCGCGCTTCCTCTAGTTGCAGGACAGTGAGTACATCTTCGGGCACACCGCTCGCGGAGACACTCTGCTCAAGAACGATGCTCTGCCACTGTTGCTGCAAGGGAACCGCTTTTGGACGGTGAAGCGAGGCGGTGAGAACAACACCGTGGGCTGTGCTACTCGCGTGTGACGGGGCCGCTGCACTTCCGCGACTGCCGAAGACACCTGGCGTGGAGAACGAGGCGGCGCCGTTGAAGGTGCCGGCGAGACCGGGCAGGTCGCTGCTCCCACCGTTCCCGGCGGAGGTGCTGGCGAAAGGCGCGCGTGAAAAGGGCGACACACTGAGCATGGGGGAGAGCGGGGACACTGCACGGGGCGCGGACACTTGTCCCATGGAGAGCGACAGCAGACTACGCCGACGCGAGCCCCCTGCCACAGAGGAGGCCACACCGGTCGCGACGCTGCCTCCGCCCACGGACCCTGCGACACCATCCCCTCCTGCGATCACACCCGCCGCGTTGCGGGAGATGGGGTAGAGCGCGTGCAGCGTCGACAAGCACATACTCGGTCGCGCCTTCACAACGGTGGGCGCGTCGCTCGACTTACTGGCATGTGCGGAGCGGGCGCGAGGAGAGGTTTGTGGTGATTGTGATGTGGTGGCTGCCGCGGTGTGCGCGTTCGGCAACCCAAGCGACGTACTACGCACAGAGGCGGCAACACTCAGACTGTTCGTTAACGGGCTGGGCAGGTGCGGCGAAGGCCTAAAGACGTCAAAAAGTGCGCCTCCCCCGCCTCCTCCGCCTCCTCCGCCTCCCCCTGCGCCACCTGGACCAGCCGCGCCGTTCGAAACCACACGCACACGGCGACCACCGCCACGCAGGGGCGAGTGCCGCCCTTCCGACGATAACAGGAGAGCAGCCGATCCCCCTTCCTTGCTGCTTCCGTTACCCACACGTGCTGCCGCGAAGGCGGGGCTCCGCAGCGACGGTGTGGCCACACTAAAGATCTCGCTGAAGTCACGTGTCTGGTCGAGCGTGAGGGACATGGAAGGAGGCAGCATTTCTGGTACCGCTACAGGGTTGTCGCCGTCTTCTCCGTTCTTCGCATCGTGGGAATGGGTGGGCACCTGTGCGAAGGGCGACAGCGCAGGCACCGAGCTCGGCCGCGCCGCGACTGTCCCGCTCGTGGTGGACGGCGCGATGCCGGGTCGCGCCTGCCCAGATGCATCCGTGTCGCCAAGGGGCGCCGTGGCGTAGCCCGGTAGTAGCATGACGGGATCGCTTAACATCAGGCCGTTTTCGAGCGGACTGACGGGCGGCATGTGCCCGTGCTGTGTGCCTCGGTCACCCACGCCATCGGTCAAACTCAGGCCTTTGCGTGACACCTCACATGTACTGTCGAGACCCATGGACTGTTCCAGCAGAATGTGCTTCTGCTCTAGCTGCTTCTCCAGTGCCGCCTGCACTACGACATCGGCTGCCGTCCCGCCCCAGCTCCAGAAGCCACCACCACCACCACCACCGCCCGCGCGCTTGCTCGAGTGTGCGGCAGCGGCGGCTGGTGGTGCTGCTGGCGTTGCCGACGCACCATCCTCTCCGGATTGGCCAGCGGTCGCACTGCTCTTCATGCTCGTGAAGGCAAGTGCCCTGATGACATCGTAGCTCGTGGAGAGGCTGGTGCGACTCTTGGTTGGCGCAGACAAGGCGGGCGACTTCCCACTCCCTGCACCGACAGCAGGGGCGCTCTCTGTGTCTACGCTCGTGTCGCAGAAGGGACGCTGCACAAGTCGCCACGCGGGACCTGTGCTAGCTGTATGAGCTACTGTACGCGTTCCTGCGGAGGCGTCTGTGAGGAACTGCTCCACCATCTCCAGATTCATGTCGCGTCGAGCACGGCCGTGCCGATGCGTGTCTTCTCCTCCTTCGTCCTGTGAGCTCGTGTCCTCCTCTGTCGCTGTGGCGATCGCGTGGAGAGGATTGGTGTCAAAGCTGGTGGAACCCCGCTCATTCTCGAGACCGAACTCCACGGAAACCAGAGTTTGCTTACGCATCATCAGACGACTTAGGTCGTCGGCGACTTCGGCAGGAAACGCCTCCCAGGCACGCGGGTCAATGGCGGCGTCCTCCCTGTCGAGTGCGAAGGGGGGCCATCGCCAGGCTTGACGCACCTGTTCCGCCTCCAACGCGTTACTTACCGTGCTTGCACTCTGGCTGGCGCTTGCGATGCTGTTGACGGAGCTCGCCCACGCCGTGCGCAGGCGCCCGTCTTCCTGATTGGCATCGACGGACTTGAGATAAAAATGCAGTGCCCACGGGGGCATCTGCGCCGTCACACCGCGGCGAAGCTGCGCGACACGCTCACTAGGCGTCGTGCTCTTGTGGTGGCCGCTGCCATTTCCACCTCCGGCGGGGACGATGGACTTGAGAAATGAACCCTCGGAGGTCGGTGCAGGACTCGCACCAGGCGGTGCGGTCGGCCCCACAGAGCAATATGGGAACGTCGAGGAGGCGTTGTTGCCGACCACGGTGCTCGCTGTCGATCCACGATGCCAGCGGGCGCAGGCCATGAAAATGGCCTGCTTGTGGGAACGCTGACGCGCGGCATTTGTGGGGCTTAGCGAGCTGCCGAAATCGTCGTCGTCCTCGACTTCCTCCTGCTCTGAGTCGATGCCTTCTCCACTCTGTCGCTCACCGTCCTCCACACACGCGACAGTGGATGTCGTTGTGTGTCGTCGTCGAGGACTGTGGGACCACACCTTGGGCAGCTGCACGACGGTCTCAAGGTCTCCCATCTCTTCCTCATCCTCATCACCACTGGTTGTCAAAAGAGCGTCCTCGCCAGCGTCTAGGCGAACGGTGGTACGAGGGCAGCGCGTGTCCTGTAGGGACGCGGCGTCATGCGTATGGAGCGCTGTTGTGGTGAGTGTGGTGCCGGGAACAGCGCGTGTGGCAGCCGTGGCAGATATGGACAGCGAGGACGTCTGAGATGTCGTGACCGCGCTACACGGCGCGGCAAACACTGGCAAACGGAGCGTAACCGCATCACTGGGCTTCAAAACGGACGGCACCATCTGATGTGTTGCCCTGACACCCACCTCGCTCGCCTCGTTGACCTGGCCCTCCCCGTCGTCGTCGCCCCTCGCACCATCGTGCGGCACGTGGCTTTGGACGGAGACGAGTCTATGGCGCTCGCCGCTGCCTGGCTTGTACGCGGCTTGGCTCCCGGGAAAGAACGCCAAGGCCGGCAAGCTCAAGGCCACCACGGGTTCGTCTTCTTCGGGCAACACTGACGACGCAGGTGCGCTTGGGGCCGTCACACCAGGCTCAGCTGTGGACGTGGGTGCGGCCTGCTCTCCGTTTTGTGAGGCCGGCGTCTCCACCGCGTTCGTCTCGCCGCGCGAGAAACCACTCTGGAAATACACTTTTCGAGGCTTGCGCATCGCAGTTTCATAGTCACCATCGTCATCCTCGTGGCCGTCATCGAGACGTGGTGCGGCCAGTCGACCGAAAAGCGCGCTTGCGCTGTTGGAGCTCATCATGGGTGGCGCGGGTAGCTCGTCGTCCTCGTCACCGTCGTAGTACTCGTTTGCATCCACGTCATCTTCCTCTGCATCACACGGGGCGACTTTGAGATCAGGCTCCGTGTAGAAATAGCCCGGCGGCGTGGCAAACTCGGGCGGAGGCGGCGGCACGAAGACGTTGTCGTTGAGTGAGAAGCTGACACTCTTATTCTTGCCCTTCTTCCGTCCCGCGCTCGCCACGTTCGCGCCCTTGACAGCTGTTACAGACGCCTCAGCGACTTTATCGTCGTCTTCTAGGTGCGCATCCGCGGTCTCCGCCAAGTCGTTGGCCGGCTCACCTTCGCCGTCCCCATCGTCTCGGCGTCCATCTTCGTTTCCAATGCGTCGCAGGTCGTGAGGCGCGTCTGTGAGTGGTGCTTGGGATGGCCACGTCGAGGATACGGATGCCGCTATCGCGGGCGGCGGGGCACTCGGTGCGGTGACGGGTACAGCCCAGTCACCCCAGTCGCCTTCTCCCTCCTCCTCCGCTTGCTTTGTGTTATCGACATACTGGACGAATGCACCAGTGTTGTTGTTGTTGTTGTTGGTGAGCGCGTGTAAGACCACTACATCACCCCACGGCTCTTCCGCCCCCTCCTGCGCAGGGTGCGGCGCGCTGATCGGCCTGTGACTGCCGTCTGTGCGTTCATCAGCCTCTTTCTTGACTTTTTCTCGTTGAGAACAGTCGTGGTCATCCTCAGTGGTATTCTCCGGGGCGATGCCATCCAGAATCGGCGCAGCCACGACGGCGCCAGCTCGCGCCACATGCGGGGCCATATCTCTTTTTTCTTCTACGTCTTGTTTTTCTTCCACTTCAGCGATGTCATCGTCGTCACTATCGTCGTCGTCGTCGCTACGCCCCCGAAAAGCTAGGCGCGGGGCGAATTTAGCGGGTCGGAAGTGCATCACAGGCACGAAGCCGGCGTCCTCCTTCCCTGGCGCCGCGCGTGTGCCACACTCCGCGTCCTCAAGCGGGTCGTCGACGAGACTCATTGGGCTGCTGCTGAGGCGACGCACGCCGCTACAGTGCGCACCAGAAGAGGCTGCAGCCGCCCTGCCGGTGAGCAGATTCCCATCCGCCTCATTCACCCGACCCACACCGGCTGTGGCAGAAGACGACCGCGCTCCACCGGATCCTTCTCCCTCCGTTGCGCTCACGCCGACTCCGCTCGTCCTGCCCGCCGACTTCGACCGTAAGGGCGAGGTGGTAGATGATGCGGGCGAGCTGCCTTCTGTCCGTGTTGTCACCGTCTCGGCTCTTGCTGTGTTGTCTGCGGTTGTCAGATGGAAGGTCTGAACAGATGGTCTGAACGAATCCGCGTTCTGCCACCCCATCCGCGGGTAGTCGGGACTCGTGTAGGCCGCGAACTGCTCAGCGTCGGAAGAACCTATATCAGCGGAGGCGCCGTCCAGAGCGACCTTCCCCACACTGCTCGTCGCCTTGCCAGTGAGCGAATGGAGACGCAGCGCGGATACGGTACAAGGCGACGTGTCCGCTGTTCGCGAGCTGTTGAGTGTGTGGAGCGCGCACGTGCTCACGAATGGGCCGAACGTGTCTTCGGTGCAGGCGTCTCTCGCCGTCGCGGTCAGCGATTCCTTGCCGCTGGTGCTCTCGTTACTCGCCGCGCGGCGGCGCTCAGAGGCTTGTGGCTGACGTAGCACCTCGTTAATGGACTGTGTAGAGGCCAGCGTCATCTCTGCTTTTTCTTCGTCATCGATATCCTTGCTGCCGCCGCTGCCCGATGCGCACGCGGACGCGTCCACATGCAACAGCTCACCGTAAAAGGCGCCCTCGTCGTCTGCTTCGGGGCTCATGTGAGGCGCGGTGCCGTCGACACGCTCCCCTTGCCGCACGGGCATGGTGTTATACAGAGGTGGTGCGTCACATCGCACGCCAATGTGACGATCAGTCACTGTGGTCCGCGCGGGCTCTGCGCCTGTCGTGTCGCTATCGTTTCGCGCCTGTCGCGCATCGTCCAGTACCGATCCCGACGGTATCGGTGCGGCTTCCGCTCCGTCGGACGTGTTCATGGCGGCGCTCACTACCCGCGCCCGTTCCTGTTTTTCTTTCTAAATGCGCTAGTTTCCGGTTTTTTTTTTCACTCTTTGGCCACAGTGAAGAACAGGGACGCAGTAGATAGACAGATAGAGAGAGAGAGCGCGTTGTTTAGAGAGTTTGAAGTGGGATGGAGAGGTGGACAGGCAACGCGAATGCGCGCGTGCGCTTCTGCCGTCAAGGCATCGACTGAGCTCGCACTTGCGGTGACGGATAGACAAGCGAAGAGAGCTCCGTCGCAAAAAAAAAAAAAAAGGTATGTGACGCTCGACCATGATTCAAGAGGCGACATACGATCGACAGCAACCAGGAAATAAAAGACAAGAGCAGCGGTAAGAGTTCGTCCCCCTTTTCTCCCCTGCTTTAAAAGACCCAACGTGTGTGAAGGGTACTGAGCTAGGATAGGCATCGTTTTGGTCAAAACGGATGAAGACTTGTTTCTTCGCGACAGCAGGGCTGGGAGTGTGAGTCCGGTGGACCAGCAAGGACGAAAGAAAAGACGGGAAAAACCTTCACGCCTCGCGGATGATGCATCCAGTGCGTGAACGATGAGATCACCAAAATGAGCTTAAGGAACAAACCAGACAAAAAAACAAAAACAAAAAAGAAACGAACGAGCTACCATCACACTCACCACCGCTTTCGGGTGCACCAGCACGCGAGCGTCACAACCCGGTCGGAGAGCGCAATTAACGCTCACTGAAAAAAAGGAAAACAAATATACACAGGGCACTCACACACCTCAGGAAAACGATCACACAGAAACGGGATCTTCACTCGTTTCACAGCACAAGCGCACGAAATAAAAATAAAAGAACAGTGTTCGACGCGAAAATGGTCAGGTATGGAGTGAAGTGAGGACTATACAAGGAAGCGCAAAAAGAAACAAACAAACAAAAAAAAAAAAGCTGTGTCGCGATGGGGAAGAGCTCGACAACCTAACCACATGGCTTCGACATGGAGATGGTCAGCAAAGGCAACCGGAGAAAGACTAGAAATAGAAACAAAACAAAACAAAACAAAAAGGACACGAAAACGGCGCAATGAAGAATATAAGTGAAAAAAAAAAACAACAACAACAATAACAATAACAACAACAGATGAGCGAAAGACAGCATACATCCGTAGCGCACAGACTGCGTATGAGCGCGCGGGCACTCCCTGTTTCACAATTCAACGATGACGTACACGCAAGGCGCGTGCGACGCACGGGGTGGGGTGGGGTGGGGAGAGAGAAGGATAGAAACACACGTGCACACGTAGCCACACCCGTGTACGGTATGCACGTGGCGACGCGATCGCGAGCGCATCACAGCACCGGTGTATAAATGGTGCTTTTCTTTTTCTTCTAACTCGCTCGCTTTCCGTCATCTGTTTTCATCGACAACAACAGAGAGGGAGGCGGTGATGACGCCAATGATCCCTGGCATCAGCACCGCAAGAACCACTAACGAGCCAGTGAGCTGACATGAAATGTGTTCACACGTTTCTTTTTTTTCTTTTTTTTCTTTTCCCCCTTCCACAGTTTTCTGTCCGCTCGTCTCGCCAGTTCCCCCTCTTTTAACGCAATGGCAATACGAAGAGACAGAGTGAACGAACGAAAAGAGCGAACAAAGAACCCAGGGCTCGCTCGGAGCACGTCCGCAGAGTCCTGTGTGATGTGATGTTTACGTGCGTGGCAGATGCGAAGGGGCAGGACGAAAAAAAAAAAAGCCCCTCAGTCCGACGATTAAGAAAGAAAAACAAACAAACAAACAAAAAAACAATATCGACAGCTAAAAGGCCATCAACGTATTTTTGACGTGGTTCTCGTTAACGCGTTCCTCTTCGTGCGTGACAACATTCTTTTCTTTGTCCCCCTCTCTTCTACGTTGGCGCTGAGCTCACATCGAGTACGGGCATGACGAGTCGAAGCGGACCCGAATGCACGCTAAGAGTGTATTCGACGTGTTCTCTTCTTCCTCCGCTGTGCCGCCATGCGCACACAGAAAAGGCGAGCCTCGAAGTCTAACAAGCAGAGAGGCCAGCACCGAGGGAAATGTTTGAAAATTAATAAATAAAATAAAATAAGTAGAACAGCTGTTGAGAGTGACACGGGAAGGGGGTGGACACGACGCCCAACGCATGCGCGGACCGCACGTGGTGCACCTCGTGAAGAGGGCACAAGTGTATAAACGACGGTTCGTGCACGCAGCACACACACACAAAAAAAAAAAAAAAAGAAAACAAAACATCAACAACAACCCTTTCTGCGATTCGGAGTCTAATCGGAGACCACGCGCACCCGAGAGAGTCAAATTTCTGGATGGTGGTGGAGACGACGAAAGGCAAAGGAGGGAAATAGGTGAGTGAAGAGAACTTGTTTGGAAAAAACAAACAAACAAAACACCAATCGGCGGGCAGACTGATGATTGAACGCAACAAAGTTTGTGTGAGAGAGAGTGATGAAAAGGCCAAGTGTGTGGTCATCTGCCGTCCCTCTCTCTCGTTTTATTTCTATTTTTATTTAATCGCGGACGGTGCTCTTCATCCTGGCGTGGCGTATGATGAGCTGTTGCATGCCATATAGTTGTCCTGATGCGCTCACCATGGTCGACACACCGGCAGCCGCTGCATCTTCCTCGACACGTGGCGGTGAGACTTGACGGCCTGCCTGCTGTGTTGGCGAGTACACGTGAAAAATCAACCCGTGCGAGCCTGGTGCGCCGTCGTTGGTGTCATCGGAGCCGACAGCGTTCACGCGGTCGCTCTGCCTACGACTGAGCGCATCTCCGCTCGCGCCGCTGTTAGCACCACTGCTGTGTGCACACGACGGCTCCACACCGGCCGTGCCAGGAAGGGAGAGCGACATCGACGCGTGCGTCTTGGGCGACGACGAAGACGACGAATCAGGACTGCCCCGTTGCGGGGTGCGTGGTCTGGGCGGAGGCCGCGGCGTGATGCGGGATGGGGTGCGCGAGACCGAGCGGGTTTCCTCTCGCCACGTGGGAGGCGGCAGCACTTGCCGCGTTTGACGTGGGCGAGCTCCACTTCCTGTCGCACGAGATTCGACGCTACTCGGCCCCGCGGTGCCATTTTGTCGCCAGAACAAATTACGCAGTGTGGCGAGAACAGGATCCGCGTCGAGCACGACATCGGCATCGTTGACTTGGTTGACTTGATTCCCGATTGGTGGTGATTGTCTGGACGCGTGTGGAGATGTGGTGTAGTGCGGACCCGACTGTACTGGTGACAATAGAGCGGGCGTGCCGCTGTTGCTGTTTCTGACGTTTGCGGCGGATATCGGCGACTTGACAACGCTGTCGCGCGTCTCGCGCGGTGCGGTAGATTTCAAGCCAAAGAGGCGAGTGCCAAGCGCTCCTGGTGGACTCGCACGCCGTCCTCCTGACACCCCAACAAAAGGCCCGCTCTCATACGCGTCTGCGATGACGGGCAGCACGGCCGGTAGTCTTGCATCAGGAAGATCGGCCGTGACGAAGAGCTGCTGTCGCTCGTCGTCAAGGTGGCTATTTGACATGGTTAACGCGTTGTGTGGGCTGGCTGGGTGTACCGCGGCCCCGGCTGTATGCGTCACGCCCGTCACAGCGCTCGCGGCCGGTGCGGCCTCCTTCCCCACTTTGGCGCTAGCGGCAGTGTCCACAGGGGCCGAGCCCCGTCGCGGGAGTGAAGGGTTCGATGGGCTCTGACAGGTGTGCATGAGCAAATGACTTGACATGGATGTGCTGAAAGGCTCGCTCAACGACTTCATCATGGGCCCGAAGCACTCGGGGCTCCACACACTCGCGTTTGGACTGTGCGTGATGACACTGGTAGGGGGCGAGAGGACGGCGCGCGCGTCAGACAGGGCGGGGAAGTCTCCCGGCAACGTAGCGCCCTGATAGACGGCAGGGGTCGGTGTGCGGCTGCGTGACGGGGCACTCAACACGCCATTGCTGGTGCTGCTGCTGGCACCCACACCGTTACTGGACTGCCGCTGCACGGTTGGAGTGCTCCACAGCACTGAACCCGTAACGGGCGTCGCGTTCCTCAGCGACCCGGACGGAGGCGAGATGCGCACGCTGGATGACATGGCCGCCGTCCCCATGACGGTGCTCCCCGCCGCTGCCTCCTCTGCACTTGGACTCACCACGCGTTTGTCAAGGTGTACATGTGGAGTGCTGGTGCTGCTACTCGAAAAGATCGTGGCTATGGCCGGTGGCTGTGGTGGTTGCGATACCGCGCCACTATCGCGTGTGGCGTGCACGGGAGACGTGATCCCAGATGCGGTACGGGTAGTGGCCGATGTGGCGTACATAATCGAAGGAGACGGATAGCGCGCGCTGTTGACGTTCGCATGCCACGATGGCTGTGGCTGCGGCGCTTGGGTGGATAGCGCAGGACTGCCTACTAGCCCCGTGTCAACAACGGACGCGCTGTTGTACGCGTTACTGTGACTCGCGCTGCTGTTGCTATCTCGTGTGTCGACCGCGAAGGGCTGTGCATCGCTGATTATGATGTGCCGCTCTTCAAGATAGGCCTCGAGTTGTCGCGTAAATTTGATGACATCGGCTGTGTACTGCCGCAGACCAACCTGACGAAGCGCGCGTTGATTGCGGAGGAAGGCAAGAGCCGCGTAATCAACGACATAGTCGATGGAATTAAAGTCGTCAGGTTCGGGTTGTATGGCTGACATCGCTTCAATGCTCTCTCCCTGCGTCGGTATGATTGACCTTTCTGACCACGCTCTCTTTTTCACGACGGGCTGTCGCTATCCACACTATCCACACTATCCACACACACACACAGCAGCAGCGGTTGCGGAATGTGTTTCCGAGGCAAGAAGAGAACAAGCGAGCGTAGAAGAGCGCGAATGGGCGACTTGAGACCCGTGACCAAGTCGCGATGGACCCTTTGCCGATACGAAAAGCGCCGCCTCAGCTTCTATGTATATATATATATATATATTCGTATCTCAGCGTGTCGTTTTTCAATTGAACAAGGAGAACCCAACAAACACGCAGTGAGAGGGTGTAAAACACGAAGGAGAGAGAAAAGAGCCAATGCACAAATCGAGCGACGTCACAGCGAAAAGAAAAATAAGAAGAACACACAAAAATGAGACGGGTCAAGACCAAAAAACGGGTCGTCTATCGGCGTAAAAGGCAACAACAGCAACTATCTGAGTCCAAAGAAGTACACAGTGTCTTTTGATTGTTAACGTCTTCGCGGAGAGTGCGATAACCAGCTGTTGCTGGAAGTTCGCCGCGAAAACAAAGCGTGGCGCTTGACAAGAAGAGAGACGAAAAGAGTTCGCCTTTCTCACCCAATAAACGCTATTCTAACGCTGTGTTTGATTGACGCGAGGGTCAGGTCAGCGTACCTACAGGCGGATGTATTCCCAGATAGTAGTCTGTGTGGGACGCCCAAAGGAGTACTTCTATGTTTTCCTTCACCTTCTTTTTCGCGTTTCCTCGCCGGCCGTCACACACACGCTGTCTGCTCTGTGTGTGCGCGTTCAACGATTCCTCTTCCTGACTGCGCTTCTGACCGAAGCGATACAGAGAAGAAGGAAAAAGAAAAAGAAAAAGAGCCGCTCTGAATCAAAAAACGGCAACACCACCAAATAAGAAGTTTGGCAATGCGCGTGAGGCTCGGTACGTTTTCCCCGTATCTCCGCTTTTCAAGAGCGTCGTGAGGAGAGTGAAACCTCGCTTGAGAAGAGGAAGGAGATCAGAACGATGGGGAAACGAAACAAAAAGAAAAAGAGATCAGCGAAGGCGTGAATCAGCTATGAGGCCTACTGCGGGAAAAAACCCCCGAGGAGAATAGGGAGAACCTTCAAAAAGAAAAAAAAAAAGAAACGACAGCACGTTCGTGAAGGAAGCACAGGGGTACACACGAAAAAGAAAAGAAAAAGTTATAACTATAAAACAAAAAAGCGTATGTGTTTCTCTTTCTTTTTCGCGACTTCCTGTTGCTAGCGCGTACGTGTGTTTCGTTCGGTGTGTGTGTGTGTGCGTGTGTGTGTGTGTGCGGGCGTACAGCTGGTCTCTCTTGACATTAATAGGTCAAAGACCCGACACATGAAACGAAGAGAATTAACAAAAAATGAAGTTCAACACAGGATCAGCGAAGGAGAGATTGGGAGTCACAGGAGAGAGCCGAGGAGTAGGAAATAGTGTGTGCGTGTGTGAGAGGGATAAAGAGAAAGCAGGGTCGAGATCGGCGGTGCCAGCCGCCATGGATCGTGACGTAGGGATGACAAAGATACGACGTTGTCCCCGTTTTTCACGCATCATATTCTTGTTCTTCTCACTTGAACAAGTTGAAATACAACCGTTTGCTTCTGCTTCGGTGGTACGTGTCACCTGAGCTTGCGACGGCGTTCTGCCAGTTGTCAAGCACACGTTTTTTTTCTTTTTTTCGTGCTACACCGCCTTTTCGGGTTATGTGAAAAGACGTGCGTGAAGGATGGGCTCACCGTTTTCCTCGTAGTCCGCCCTTGTCACGACCATGTCGGACGCAAAGGACGAGAGCTGCGAAAGAAGGCTCGCCCCAAACCACGGCGTGCAGCCCCGCTCCGCTGGGGCGACTACACGGACGGCTTCCCCAGCCGGCACACGACACTGAACCTCACGAAAGCAGCGCCGCGCGAACCCGCTCGTCAAGCTCGTGCCACCGGACACAACAATGTGCTGACAAAGCGATACGACGGCCTCTGGACCGGCGCTGCTCATCGCCTCATCGAGTAACGCACCAATACCACGTTCTTCCGAGCCGACCAGTGCGGGATTGAAGAGCACCTCGGAAGCGTACAGCCGGGCGGTCGCGCTGATCTCAAGGTCCGTGCCATCCGGGAGTCTGTACAAGGTCGCAGATGTCGAGTCGCCACTCGCAGCGGCGGTGTGTGTCGTGGTTGACGGAGTCACGATGCCCCACGGTATAGAGACGGGCAGTGGTGTCGCAGAGACGCAACACACTTTTTCCTTGATCTCGCGCAGCCGTTCCCGTTCAGCGGCCGTACCGGTGCCGAGTACCGCTCCACGCGGGAACGCGTATGACCCTTCGCGGTGGTCGCGTGCCGACGACAAGGCCCCATCTTGACGGAGTAACTGCTCAAAGAGCCGCGTCACGGCGTCACCACCGGCGACCTGCCCGTCCTGTCTGTGCAGTGCACCAGGAACGGAACGGCCGGCGATGGCGGCAGCGGTGCTGGTGACGTTGTGACCGACTTCGAGCGCGACACCCGTCGTTCTCCCCGTCGCGTAGAGGGCGAGGAGCGGGGCGACGCCGCAGAAGACGCCAGTGAAGGCTCGACTCGGCGCGTGTGCTTGTTGACCATCCGTACTTGGCCTTCTAATCTCGCGCCGCAGGCGCGCGCGGCTCGCATCGGCGATCTGTTCATCACCCTCGTCGCGCCAATCTTCTCCGCCGCCTTCCAGGTAGTACTCCACTAGTCGCTGCCGCTGCTTGCGGGAAGCAAGGGGATGTTCGATCAAGGCCAGCACGCCTTCGCCGTCGGTGGAGTGGTGTTCCTGTGCGGCCGCCAGCGCACCCGCTTGTGCCAGAAGACGGCCCGCGGCTTCCCAGTCCTGCACGATGCCGCGCTGTACCGGCGCGCGGAGCCGCAGCATGGCGCGCCGATCCATCGCCTCACGCCCGACGCAGCCACGCCCGTCAGCATCCGCGACGACGCCCAGGCGGAGTCCGAGCGCTTCGGCCATTGCGGGGCGCAGCGCTGGTGGGAAGCGCGGCGTCCCACAGATAGCCGGCACGACAGTGGGCTCGGCAGCGGTGCTCACGCCGAGCTTGATGCTTTGAGAGCCTACGTCGACGATGAACGCGTTAACAGACATAAAAGCTAGCGAATACATGTATGTATGTGTGTGTGTGTGTGTACAGAGAGGTGATAAGGACAAGACGTTGAGAAGGACGGGGAATCATTTGAGAGCAGCGGGTCACCGCGCGTTCAGTGACGCACTCACTCTTCCACTCTGGTGGCCCTTCTCCTCCACAGTAGCAGATGCCACACAAGTGCTCACGGAGCTACAACCGCACGTCGGGGTGAGCGCATGTGTGTGTGTGTGTGCCCACACCGTGATGTGGTGTAGTGACCCAGAGCACGCTCACGTCAATGACTCTATACACTCGTTGTTGCCGTGCTTCACTCCCTCTCTCTCTCTCCGTCTTTTTTGTGTGTTTGATCTTGTTTCTTCTCGTCGTTCGTTGAGGAGCGAGAGCACCCGTGACGCGCCTCCCTTCACATCACGTCTTCCGCTCATGTCTTACCTCCACTCTCATCTGTGGTTTTTTTTGTTTGTTTCGACTGACCTCTCGCGTCGCTCCTGGGGAAAGCGAACACAGGATCTTGTCCATGTCTGCGTTGAGCCGATCGATTTCCTCCAGTCCTTGCGAAAGCGCACGCTGGCGGTCTGCACTTGTACGTACGTGATGGCTCGCTCGAGACGACGGGGCCGCCATCGCTGGACTCATACCGGTGCTCGACTCCCGCACACGTGAACTGTGCTGCGGGCTGTTGCTGTTACTGCCGGTGCTTCCGCGGCGCACAACGCTGGCATCGTCGCCACGTTCTGTCGCGGCCGCAACGCCCACTGCGACCTGCGACGTCGGCACCTCAGGCTCTGGTGCGCTGAAGGGAGACGATGGCGCGTCGCGCGTCGAGTGCGGGCGGATGTTGACGAGACGGCCACTGCGGGAGCCCACTGAGGAGGCCCGCGATGAGGCGACGGAGTTGAAACCCGCATTTGGCGGGGAGACCGCCGCGCTGCTCAGAGGTGCTGGTATAGGGATGTCCACCACCATGGCCGACCCAGGATTCTCCGGTGCTACAGGAGCGGTCGTTTTGGACGCGTGCTCATCCGAGGCGGACCCATCAGCGACGGCGCTCGAGGGAGTCTCACGTGGTGCCCGATCGCCCACAAATCGCTTACGTGCCGCACTGTTACCGGGTACACCGGCGGTACTGGGGCATGGCGTCAACGGAGGCTTCGCCAACGGGCCACTAGTCGATGACTGCCGTGGGGAAGACGGCTCACTGACCTCACGTCGTCGCGTCAGGTCACGCTCGACAGAGACGGTGCTGGGTGGGGCTACCGTAACAGGTGCATGGATGTCGATTGTCGAGCGAGACGGCGCCGGCTTCTCCGCCTTAGCGTCTGTGCTTGTGGGATCTGTCAGCGGCTCTTCCGCATCCACCGCCGCCGCCTCGTGTGACCTCTTCTTCCTGTGCTTGCGACGCCGCCTCTCTGTTGTCGACGTGGTGGTGTCGTCGTCGTCGCCGTCAACACCGGCCTTGCCCGTGTCCTTGTGCGTCATCGGCGCCTTGACACAGTCGTCCGTGGTAGCGTCGATCGGGATCGTCGCGCTGTCGTACGATGCGATTTCACTCGCGAACGAGCTTGTTGCGATTGGCGCCACATCAACAGCCGCGTCTGACAGGCGATCCGACCTCTGCTCCTCGCTGCGCTGCCCACCTGTACCGGTCCCCCCGCGGCCACCGGCGGTACGCGTCTCTGCAGTTTCGCTTCCCATGGTGAAAAGCAGCTTCGTCGGCGTGGACTGCGCGCTACGGGCATCACCATCACCCTGGCGTAGCAGCGGAGAGGGCGGTGTGCCCGCGCCATCGGGTCGACCGTGTGCCGCTTCGTCTGCCGACAGCGTAATCACCGTGCGACCATCCTTCCCCTTCAGGCGCCTCTGTTCGCCCCCTTGGGCCGTCACTGCGGGCGTGTCGACTGTTGCGGGCCCGCCTGGACGCGGCGCGAGCTCGATGGGAATCTGAAGCAGGTCCGCATCGAACCCGTGATAGGTCATCCCACGCGGTGAACGCGCGCGATGGAGGCGCCGCTCGAGAAGCGCAATGGATCGCTGACTCTCCGCCGTCGCACGTTGGTAGGCCTCCTCGGCACTCAACCGCAGGCGACGCTCCTCGTCGAGGCTCGCGCGAAGGGCGTAAAGGTGGGCCTGCGCCGCCATCCACTGCGACACGGCTGCCTGCACGTCCGGGTCCGCGGTGTACTTGTCGCGCAGTGTGTTGGCGAGCAGCTCACCAGGAAGCCCTGCTGAGGGCGACGGCTGGCGACTAGGTGTGGATGCACTCGACGCATCAGCGTTGCCGTCATGGACCGCCCCAAGGTTCAGCGGCGGCACAGCCGCGCTGCTCTCGGGAGCAGGCCGTAGACTGTCGCGCCCCCCCGGTGTGATGGGGCGTGGCGACGCGGAGTCCGGCGGCGGAAGCCCGACTTGTCCTTCGCGCCGCTTCTGCTCTGCTTCGAGACGGCGACAACGGTACTCAGCTGCCTCACAGCGGGCACGCATCGCCAGCAACATCGTATCGGCACTGCGCATGAGTTTGTCCAGCTCTTGCACGACGTGGGCTTGTGCCATGAGTTTCTCTTCGAGTTCAATAACGCGCAGCGTCGTACCCGGCGCATCGTGCGGTCGAGTTCTGGCAGGCGACGACGTTGGCGAGACACGAGATGAAGACAACGTGGTCTCCAAGTGGTATCTGCGCACGTCTTCATCATTCCCGGCAACGGAGCCGCGCGCACTATTGAGAGCTGCGGTCAAAGTCGCGTTCTCGCGCTGCTGATCTGTCAAGGACTGACGTAAACGCTGGATGACCTTGTTGCCTTCTGTCTTGAACTTGTCGAGCAGACGTAGCGCCGCGTCGCGCTCGGCAAGTGCGCGTTCATACGGCTCCGTCGCGTCACGTGCACCCGCCCCACGCGGAGAGACGAATATCTTCCGACTATCCGCGACGTGGGGCGGCGCGCTGGCCTCTGGCAGGCGGCGGTGCGGCGAGGCCAGAACCTCAAACGGCGGCTGTGGTGACGGGGTCTGTGAAGGTGCGGGGCGCGACGCGGAGGCGGCTCGGCCTTCGCCGGACTCGGCGTGTGACG
Organism: Wallacemonas rigidus; assembly: GCA_030849045.1. Lineage (NCBI taxonomy): Eukaryota > Euglenozoa > Kinetoplastea > Trypanosomatida > Trypanosomatidae > Wallacemonas > Wallacemonas rigidus. The sequence continues at coordinate 86,244 of JASAOL010000547.1, forward strand.
GGCGGTGGCTGGCGCGCGACCCATCACAACTCTTCTCGTGCGGTGCACATGCCGCACTGCCAACCCTTGGCGCGGCGTCTTCGCGGCTGCTGCGGTGCCGGCGATGGCGGCTGCTGCGGTGGGGCCCGGCATCAAGCGCAGCCACGTTCACGCCTTCGTCCTCGTCGTCCATGAGTTTCGGTTCGGCAATGGTGTCTTCGGCGAGCGGCGGATGCCTGTCCAGGAAGCGCTGCGAATACGACATCTTCGTGGACAGCAGAGAGGCGAGCCGGTGGGGCCCTACGCACGAGACACACAAATAAAGTGAGAGAAACAAGAAATAAAAAGCAAAACGCACACACCCAAGAGAGAGATGGATAGGGAAATAAACGATGCGGTGATGAAAAGACGATACGCGGGAAAACTAAACCAAGCTTCTGCGTCTGTTTCCCAGCTTGGCTGTTTCGCTCGGAGGGTTTGGCGAGACCTTTCCAACACAGTGTGCGATTCTCACGCGAGAGAGACGGGATTCATGGAGGGAGGGGGTCAGGGAGGGTTTGATGAAAAGGCAACAAGTTCATGACAGGATAGAGAGAGAGAGACGGTGGATGTCAATCGCCATCCGTTCGGACACACAGACGCACACAGTCAACTCATTCAACGGCGTGTACCTTTTTTTCTACTAGCTTTTCCCATTGATTGATAACTTCTCTTTTTTTTTCTTTTCAAGACACACGTGTGGTGTCTGGCTTGATTGGCATTTTTAGTGGGTAGTCTGTGAATCAACACGTTGGCGAGCGAGATGCGGAGGGAAAACAAACAGACAAACAAACCAACAAAAGAAGAAGAACAGGACAGAACACCACACACGAACGGTGAGAAACAAGGAGGGGAGGGGGAGATCTGCGCAAAAGCGACCCGCCTTCTACGCGCGCCCTTCGTGTTCTTGTGCGTGCTGCTCTTGTTGCTGGGACGCAGACAAGAACTGTGTCCACAAGAGCGCTGCCTTGCAAACTTCCTCCACCGAGAGATCAAGGACGATCAGGGCACCGTCCATGCGCATCTCTTGAAGAATGTACTGCACGACTTCAGGAGGGGCGAAACTCATCAGAGCCTTGTAGATGGTCACACCTCGCAGCCCAGGCTTCATCAGGAGGTCGAGGAAGTGGAGAAGTGCGGCTCCGTCAAGACCACCGTGCGTGGCGCCGACAAGCGGCACCGTGCGTGGTTCCAGCGTCAACAACGCGCCAAGCACCTCTGTCCGCGGGTAGTAGGTCCACTCTGAAAATGTTTGCTTCACCCGCACGTGGAAAAAACACTGCACCATGACGGAGAGCCGTGAGAAGTAAATCGACCCGGCACTGGCTGCGATGCGGTCGGCAACCTCCTTTTGTGTAAAAATGTGCAGCGGCACGCGGCCGAGGGCGAACAACCCACTCTGTCGCGAGCAGTCGACGCAGTACCGCAGGAGAAGCTCACCGATGAGGTTGAAGGGCAGGTTTGCGACGACCTCCACCTTGGCATCGCCATCGGCCCACCAGTGGTTGGCGATGTCAAAGGCTGGGTTCGGCGATGTCGAAAACGAAGCCGAGGTGCCGTCCGACTGCGACGCGTTGTGAGTGCGACCTCGGCGGGCGAGACGACGCTCGAGCTGACGCTGTCGTTCACGTGAGCGCAGGGGACTTCCCCCGTGGCCGACCTCATCCGCCGCCGTCGCTTCATCAGCGTATGCCTCCTCATTTGGTGTGGAGGCCGGACCGTTGGCGGCTCCCTCGTCGCCTGTCGCATCAACGCCGCCTGGTCGTCGGCGAAGGTTGCGCGAGACGAACGCGGGGAAGTGCGCGGCGAGGACGTCGATCTCATTGAGCTCCAGTACGTTGCCGTTCACCCACTGAAACTTCCCGTCCGTCTCCGCGCGGATCTGCTCCAGATACGGATTGAAGCGCTCGTCCACTTCGATGCCTAGCACACCTACGCACGGGCGCGTGAGCAGGCTGCGTGTCATCGCGCCCGCACCAGGTCCTAGCTCAAGGATCACCTTATCAGAAGACTTGAGGGTCGTGCGACTGAGATAGGTGGCCAGCTGGTGCGTCAGCTTCAAATTCAAGACGAAGCGCAGGTCCTCCTTGGCGAGAATACCCGCATGCGGCACCTTATAGAGGTGCTTGATCCCTTCTGCTTTCATGCGCGGACCACCAGGGCACCTCAGCTTGGGCACCGCTACGCTCGGGACGTCTTTACGGCCAAAGACAACACGATGCGTGCCGTTGCGACCAGAGCCGTCAGAAAGGGGCGAATGGAAGTCGCCCGCGCGACCGCCGCCACTCGCAGACGACGGCGAGGATGACGACGAGGATTGATAGGTCGTACCAGGCAGAACGCGGTGACGACGCTTGCGAAACCGGGCCTCGTCACTCGACTCACGGGGCTCGAAGGCGCGACGAAGCACAGGACGCGTGCAGCTGAACAACCCGGCAGCGTCCCGCCCTCCCCACAACGCACGCGCGAGGCGCGTGTAAGACAGCAACGAGGCCATAACCAACCTGGACGATTGTACTTCAGTCAAAGGAAGAAAAAACAAAATAGTGGAGACCGAGACCGAGACCGACGGGAACACAGAGAGGAGAGAGATAGAGAGAGAGAGAATGAGAGGCCGAAAGACGTGAACCGTTGGCCCGAACTGTGATCATGTGAGTGTGTGTGCCTACACAAAAGCCAGCGAGACAAGAACAACCACGATGGCCACAAAACAGAGATGTGCCTTCCTCTCCGCGATCGAGAAGCTGCGTTCTGTCGTTTCCAGTGCGATCACACATCGAGCTCAAGACTGCGTATCCGCCACAGTGTACATGCATACTTGTCACAACGAATTGATCACGAGGGTGGTCACGGCACAAGGAGGGATGCTTGCTACTTTGCTTGACAGCGCCTTTCCTTTCAAGATTATGATGCGCGTAGTAGAGACAGCACACGTGTTCATTCTTTTCTTCTTCGCGCGCGCACAGGTGGTTCTACCGTTGAGAGGGACTGGGTGCGGATAGGATCAATACTTCAAACAGCGAACAGAGAGAGAGTGTGTGTGTGTGTGTGGCAACAATATGAAGAGATAGGAGGAAGAAAGACAAGTTGATTTCACTGGAGAGCGCCACAAAGACGACGCTCGACTACAACAATATGACGGCCGACCACCGCCGCGAGAACAACGCCAACGACAAGCACGCGAACAGCAATAGCCGACACCAGGCGACGAACAGATTGCTGGATTCGAAACTTTTTCTCTCTCCCTCTACGTCAGCTTATTCGCTCCCTCTGTCGCGTCGAAAACGAGTTGAAAAACAAATTCTGCGACGTTCAACTGACCCTGAAGCTTGCCGGTCGCTTCATCGACCACGTATAGCTCCTTGACCTGACGCAGGACAAAGTGAGCGAAGATGTTGCGAACGGAGTCCGTCTCGTAGCAGACAAAGATACGCCCGCTCAGCTTGCTCGCCAAGGCCTCGCGAACGGTCAGGTTGGTATCGTACACGCCGTGATCCTCCATTTTGAGGATATCGGTGCGACTAATGACACCAATAATCACACGCTCTTCCGTGCAGACGGCGATAGATTCGATATTGTGGCGCATCATCACAAGAAGTGCCTCGCTCAGCTTGTTCTCCATCGTGACAAAGATCGGCGTCTTTTGATGCACACCCACCACGGGTAGGTTGTGGAGCGGCACGTCGAACATGGAGCGAAACGGGCCCGCACGGGGCTCACCGCGGATGCCGTCGGAGGAGTGCTCCGCTTGGGACATGATCGTCGTCAAGTGCGGCGGCAAGGCGACGTTGTTGAAGAGATGGGCAAGAGGATCACGCTCGTCGTCGTTCACGCCGCCCGCCGCACCACCTCCCCGCGCACCCGAGCGCGTTGAGGCCCCGGACGCGCTTCCGTCAGGGGTGTTGTCATCACTGAAGGCGCCGCCGGAGCGACGGCGACCGAGCTCACTATCACCGTCCTCTGCTGCATCGAGACTGGCCTTCTCCAAATGGAAGAAGATCATGCCCAGATACTCGACGATCTGCTCGACATCGAGCATCGCCACGAGGCTAAAACTTTCGCCTTCCTTCTCAGCCATCGCCACCAGTCGACGCACGCGGGCATCACGCATCTTCTCCAGACAATCCCGCAAGGAGGTGTCGGTAGTGCAGGAGATGATGTGGCCCGGAGACGGACGCGCGAGGGCCTCGCCGCCGACGGGAGCCTTGAGGGCGGCGGCGTCGATCGTGTTGCGGATCTGAAGCCAGTGCCGAATCGTCCATGACGACACCCCTTCTGCTTCCTGCGGGTGCGACTGACAGTACAGCAGAATCTTGATGTAGTCAGTAGAGCTGAGGAGTCCAGCGTAGCGGTGTGCCTTGGGATCCCACAAGACGCAGTTCTGCACACGCGTCTCCTGCGCGGCGATAAAGGCGACGGACAGGGTAGCATCCACATCGAGGACAACGATCTGTGTCGACATGCCCAGCATGTCGTAACACGTGCACTGCGTGAGGAAGAAGGCGATGGGCTGAGTCAGCGCCGTGCGCTCCTCACGAGACGGTCTGTACGACGAGGCGGCGGCGGCCTGTGCAAAGCGCCGCTCGGCCGGATCAAGAGAGACGCTGTTGGCGCACGCCGGGAAGTACGAATGCGTGACCTGCAAACCTGCCATAATGTCAGAGGTCGAGCTGCGGGGGAAAAACAAAGAAAAAAATAAAAACTGAAAAGAAGAATACCAAACGGGCCAGTACGAACAGAAAAACGAACGCAATAAAGAATGCTCAGCGCTGTGGACGTAGGCAAATGACGTGGAGGGAAGTGTGCTACGCTAGTTTTTTTTTGTTTTGAATTGAGAGAGAGAGACACGCGGGCGCGTATCGATCGTGAAGCGGGAAATGTGAGGAATTTCAAGAAATCGAGGAGATGAGGCTGGAAGAGCGCGCAGCGCGGAGACGAAAAGAATTTAGGAAAACCACGTGCGACCGCGTCGCTACGTGCGAACGCTAGACAGATCTGCGAGTGCGGATTGAGAGTGATGAGGGAGGTGGGTGGGTGGGTGACGCGCCACCAACACATGTGTCCCTGCACATCAAATAGACCACATCACCAACGCACACAAAGCAGCACCGACATCACAGAATGTGACGGGAGGGGGGAGGGTACGCGATGCGGGAGGTAGACCACAATGCTGTGCCTGCCTCAACGACGCGTCTCCTACTTCTGTCGTCTTCATGAAAAGGGAGCTGCCTCTTTTCCAACGGATTCTTTTTTTTTTCTTTTTTTGCGTTTGCTTTCGCGTTGAGAGTCTTGCCAGTTGGCTTCCCACACTTCTTCTCACGCAGCCGTCCACCGCACTCGCAGGCTCACGCATCATACTGCAAAGCACGCGCGAGGCAGAGCTGACAGACCTTTAACACACACACACATACACACAGAGATGAGTGTGCGCCAGATGACCCACCGCCAGAGTGCATCCGGTGAATGAGAGTCAATAGGGAAGAGAGGAAAAAAAAAAAAAACGAAAAGAGAAAAGGGAAGAGGACACACGCGCACGCGACAGATTGTCCCTCATGTCACCATACCACCACCCGCGACGTTACGTGGCTGAATAAGCTTCTTCCAGTTGAGTGCGTACGTGTTGATGAACGTGCGGATCTGCGTCGCCGTCTGTGTCGCGGCGAGCTCGGTCTTCAGGAGGTAGTCGTTGTCCACCTGATGCAATTGACGGAACAGGGACGGCGCCACAGGCGACTCACCCTTGCCTTCCTTCTTCTCCCCACCGCCGAGGATCTTGGCCTCGACCTCACTGCGTGCAGAGAGGTACTCGCGGGCGATGTACATGCCCGCTGCAGGGCTCACGCCACCCTCCTTGTCGCCGCCGCCGCCTCCCCCGAGCAGCCTGTTCTGGATGCCATCGAGTTGACGGAGCACCGTCATCTGCACGGCAACACCCAGATTGTCTTCCTCCTTGTGCTCAGGGATGCGAACAGCAATGACTGTGCGGATCGTCTCTGCGGAAAGATACACCTGGCGCGCGAGGACCTGGTACGCCTGGAGGAGCTGTACAATAGCCTCAGGGGTCTGGGAGACGGCGGCAGGTGTGGGGGCGGCGTACTTGGCGGCACCCTGCGCCACGTCTTTCTGCGCTGCCTGTAACGAGGCGATCAACTTCTGCAGCTCCGCCAAGTACACGGTCGACCAGCGCTCCACCTCACCTGCACTGGCGTCTTCCGTGAACGCATCACGGACCTCTTGTGCCATGGCCATACGCTTCGGGGGCATCCTGATTTCTTTTCTTCTTCTTTTGGGGAACGGTCTGGGAGTCAGGAACGACAAAAAGGAAAAAGAAGGAACAGGTAAAGAAGGAGAGACGGCGAGTACGAATAAGAATAATAATAGATAAATCCAGAAAAATGTGTGTGTCTGTATTTGTGTATAACTGTGTCGGCTGTCTGTTGTCGCTCAGGCTGCGCGCATCGCGTGAAAGGGAAAGCGTGTGTGTGGAGACGAAGAGGTGACGATGGGAGAAAAAAGCAGATAATGTGGCAACGAGGTTCAGCCGTGCAGCGCCTCGCACTGAGGGAAGCGTGAGACTCTCTTCCTTTGTTTTATTAATGCTTTTGTGTGAAGCGCACAGGCAGACATGAGTGTGGGGATAAAGCCTTCCCGCACTTGAAAGCAAGGTGGGCGTTTGGTTTGGTAGGGCTGACTTCTCCTGCGGTGGCAAGGTAGGAGGTAGGAGGGTGTGAGGTGAGGGGCTCACGACTCAGGGAACGATGATAATAATCATTAAAAAAAAAAAAAAGAGAAGAAGCGCAGGCATACCTGACAGGGGCCGCTCCCCCAGTTTCAGCGACGCCGCTTCCCCTTTGTTGGACGTCGCGTCTTCTTGATGGGCCCCGTCTCGTCGACCCAAACAGGCTCCTCTGGTGTACACGAGGCCGACGGACTCTCAGCACGTAACGCGGCGCCCTGTCCACGTGTAGCTGCGCTCCGGTTCTCATGCGTCATATCTTTTAACTCATCGACGGCGTTGTGCGCGTCTACCTCATTCCCAGCGACGCGTTCTTCCGGTTCCTCCTCTTCGTAGTAATAGTACACAGTACCGGCGCCTTCGCCATGTACCCCGCTGGAACCTGCAGAGCCGTCCTGCCAGCGCTGCCGCCAACTCGAGGTTTCCCGCAGGCAGCGCTCAGGGCTGACGGCACGGCGCGTGAAGACATACACCGGCAACTCTGCCGGCACGACTTGAAGGAAGGGAGCCGTGTTCTGGGCGACGGCGATCGGTGCCATGGGATCGTCTGCTTCCCGTTGGTAGCCTTCGTCGCCATCCTTGTCCTTTTCCTTCGCACCCATGCTGGCGTACGCACGCGCTCGGGTGCCTGCCACTGACGTGATGTCGTCCTCCACGGGTGGGAAGAGGACAGCAGAACGTGAGAGGGGCATCGGCACCGGTGACGCGCCGTCTCCGCACTCATTCTTGTTGTCATCGGGGGTGTTTGCGTTTTCCGTGGCGAAGCCGTCACCAGACCACATCTCCTCCGGCCGCCCTTGCGCCTCCGCCTCCTCCTCCTCCTCCCACACAAGACGACCTGGCGAAGCACCACCAGCGCCTACCGCGAAGCTCTGACCCGCATGGGTCGTATTTCGCGCAGATAGCTGCCGCACAAGGTACTTGAGTGGCGTGTGCTCGCTCTCTGTGTGCGTGTGCGACGCGGCGGCCGCTGCCTTTTCTTGAACCGCTATCCCGTCATTGTGTTCCACTTTGACAGACCCAAACGGATGAGCCGCCGTCGACGTGTGCCGCGAGGTTGTAGCGCGGCGCGGCACACCCTCGCCCCGACTTCTCGTGTCATGCGGACTGCTCTCGTCCTCGTCGACAGGCTCCGCCTTGACGATGTGTGCATTGTCTTCTTCCGCCGCGTACCCCCCAAAGAGCCGCCGAGAGGCGTCGCTCCGTGTGACGCGTGCCGAGACAAGCGCGCTCGTGACGTACTCGAAAGCACGTCTCGCCTGAGCGCGGTTGACGCCAAGCGCTGGCGCGAGTGGGGAGTGCACGGGCTCTACGGACTCTGTGATACCCACGTCGATCGCCTCCAAGGCGGCCTCGACGTCTCTCATGACGTGGTGTTGGATGGTGTCTGTCCAGTCCTCTCGATGATAGGGCACGTGACGGAACAGGTCGTCTCTGTAACTCTCACCAGCGACGTGAACTGCACCGCCTGTGAGTAACCGGTGCACACTGCGGCTGACATCGCGCGCGCCACGGTCCCCTGCGCGTACACTGAGAGCGGCGCGCGATGCGGAAGCAGACGCCGACGTGTTCAGCGGCACCGTCGAGGCTGTCGGGGAGGTAGAGCGCGATCGCGCTCTTCTTCTGCACTCTATTGGTGCCAAAGGAGGCGGCGAGCGCGGAGAAACACCACTCTCCAAATCACTGCCACAGTCGGTCTGGCGATGGCTGGCCAACGCGGCCGCTACCACCGCCTCCACTTGTTGCCCTGTGCGTTCCGCGAGGCACGCCGTCAAATGCCGCCAGAGCGAGATGATCTGTGCGATTGAGGCAGAGACCTCGAGCGGTCGACGCGCGGCAACCACGTACCCGTCCACCACCAGCGCCGCGTTCACTGACAACGACGGGTTCGCTTCATCTGTCTCTACCTTGGCGTCGCCGTCCTGACCCGACGAGGATTCGTTCATCCGTGAGTGGACCTGTGCCCGAGCGGCGTCTGCACACGCCAGAGTGCTTTTTTCCAGTGCAAGCCGCACCCACGCCTCAACGCCAGGCAGCTCCTGCGCTGCGAGGCGCGCTGCCGCATCCGCTACGACCCATAGCCACTCCCTTACCGGCGCCGCGTCCGCCTCGGCGCGCGCCGACCGTCGCTTCGTCTTCGTACCGGCCGACCTCGTGGCTGCTGCGTGTGCCGCGCTCGGTTCCGGTTCCGGTTCCGCTTGCGGGATGCGCACGGTGTCGAGGATGCCGCCGTCCCCGGCGAACGCGCACTCCAGAAAAGAAAAAATGTCCCCTTCCTCGAGTCGCACACTGCGGCCGCACCGCACGGCCGCACGGTTGACGTACACCAGGTTGTCGTGGTAATTGATGAGGCAGTAGTACGGCGTGGTGAAGGGCTCGGGCTCTTCCGCGTCGTCCACCTCGGACGAAGTGTCCGCGTCATCGGAAGCCCCGACCACATCGGCTTTGGCCCCTTGACTGCTCAGGACCACATCGTCGCTGTCGTCATCGGTGCTTGCGCCACTGCCGCTTCGCTCGCGTCGTTCGGTCTCGGCGCGGTGCCGCAGCCGTGGCGGCGAGGCCCGGCGCTGATTGGCACCAGACGCCCCGCTCTGTCGTGGTTTTCTGTTCACGCGCTGGCTGCGTGCGTCCTCTGCGACAACGACCCGGACGGGTGACGCGTCACGCACCACCCGCACGCGCGGAAAGCACGTTGTAAAAAAGCGATGCATAAGCGCGCTGTCAATGCACACAATGCGCGCGTGGACGCGGCCGACACACGGGTGACGCAGCTGACACGCGCTCGGCAGCGCCTCGTGTCGACCAAAAAGAATGTGTGGCACCTCAGCCATCCATCGCTCCGCAGGCCACACGACGTTGTGTGCTGACCACGCTAACAGACTGGGCAGCGGCTGACGGCCACGCTTGCGCCGCACGGACTTGCTGTGTCTCTGCCACCACCGTCCGTGCTCCGCGACGATCTCTGGGGTGAAGAGGTGGTGCTCGAGACCGATGTGCCAGTGGCGACGATAGAACGGGGCGAGAAGAGCCTTCTGTGGGCGACACGGCAGCGGCAGGTCCGTATAGTGCCGTGAGCACGGCGTGAGAAGTTTGAGATAAAAACGGGGCTGGGCGGTAGAAGCAGAGACATCCTCTGGCGCACGCCCTGAGGCTATCTCCTGTGCAGCGCGTCGAGCCTCGCGCTTGTGCCGCTGATTTTTGGTCATCCCCACTGTCACGCGCGTAGCCGAGTTTCGCTTGCGTGTCATGGTGGAGCTGTCTAAGAGGCGTTCTGTCTATTGTTCCTTTTTTTTCTTTACGTTTGGCCTCGCTCAACACAACAAGGACGAAACACAAAAGAAGGATTACTCTATGCGGTATGATATGTATGGGTCGCTCTCTACGACACGGTTTAGGAAAATGAAGTAGCCAGTATATTGATAAGAAAAAAAAAAAGCTGTTGATCAACGTCAACTCTTTTTTTTTTTTTTCAGCGCCACTGAGAGTCGAAGCCGTAAGTGAAACAAAACAGAACGCCGACCACACCAATCAAGAGAAAGAGCGCCAACACACACCTGAGAGCAAAGGGACAAGTGGATTGAAGGAGAAAAGATTTTTTTTTTTTTAAGTAATGGACGTGCACACGAGTTGATGTGCGTCTGATAGGGCCACAGGGAGATCGCACACCAGTGTATCTTACACTTCAAGCATCCAGACGTCACGTGTTCGAGGAGACGCATGGGAGTGTGCCGGCACCCACTTCAGACGAGGGTGACATGTCGCTGCGTCTTCGCTGCCGTATGGCGGTCGACCGCCGTGGAGGCGGGGAGGGGGAGGGGAAGTCTTTGTGTCCCTGTGCGGCTGTCATAGTCCCACTTCATTTTCTCTTTACCTCTCGTTTTTTTTTTTTTCGCTGTCTTCAAAAGTTCTCCCTACAATGGGGACACAACATGGCATTCGCCGCTCTCTCTCTGTGATCACGACCGCATGGTTACGCGATGAACACGCACCGAGGTACGTTTTCGTACCCACACCTCAAGCCACACACACACACACTTACCACTTGACGCCCTGCGCGTTCAGTTCTTGCTGAACCAGCGGGCTGCGCGTCCCCAAGTCATCAAAGCGGTTGTTGGCCGCCTCCTTCTCCGCCTCCATTCGCTCAAAGAATCCTTGCGCGCGAGTACGCCGGCGCTTCTGATACTCGTCATCGGCGAAGTGATTGACATCCATGCCGCGTGCCCGCAGTGCCTCGAGGCGCTCCTCCTCTGGCAACGCACGGATGGCTTCAATCTCATCATCGACGGCGTTCTTGAGATCGCGCTGATAGAGCAACAATATCTGAAGAAAGACACAGAAGGCGATGATGGCGATCATCATCTTCGGAGCTCTTGCGTACTTCTTGTCAAGAGTCGGTGCACACTTTGGGCACTTACACCAGAAATGATAGCGGTCGTGAAGCACGTACTGGCGGTTGTCGAACGTCCACGACGGCGGCACGTAGCTGATGAGAACTTCACTTCCTGCCGTGATGTCCTCAGTGGCGCGGCAGCAGAAGAGATACGTCGGCGCGTCGGCGTCGGTCAGGTCGGGGTAGTGCTGAAGTGCGGCATCCCCCAGATGGGCGACGTTCTTGGTGGACGCTGAAGAAGATGAGGTGGATACGGCACTCGACGCATGCGCTGGATTCGTCTTTTCCTCCGCGTCGACGGGTTCGATCATACGGGGTTCACCACTTCCTTCAGTTTGACTGCTGCGTGCTGCCTGCAGCTTTTCGTCGTCAACCTGGGCGTCGTCTTCGCCGTCCTCTGCGTCGCGTGCCTCATTCTCCTCACGCTCGAGGGCCTCGTCGAGGTAGTAGTCGCTTTCCTTGAAGGTGTGCGCGGGAATGATGTCGTACGTTGCGTTTGGCACACAGCTGTGGTTCAGAAAACCAGCCTCTGGGAAGTACGCCATACCCTTGCGTTCAGCGTAAAAGCTCTCGACGAGGAAACTGTTGAGGTCAAGGATGGCCGCCAGACGGGCGATGTGGTTGGGATGGAGCTCGAGGTCATAAAGGACCTGCGGGCCGCCGATGGCCTCAATGACGCGCTGCGTGGCGGCAGCGGGCCAATGCTCCATCAAGGAGGACGGCTGGCCCGTGAGAACCCAGTCGTGCAGGAACGCGCGCGCTTCGCGGACGGCGTCCTCGTCCATGACCACCACCTCCTCTTCACCGTTTTCGCCTTCGATGACTTCCGTACCGTGCGCGGCGAGCAGCATGTGCGTGATCATCTCCTCCAGGCGGTTGACCTCACCCTTGACGCCCGTGTTCTGCGCCGTGCTCTGCACCACCATGATAGTCTCGCCCTTCTTTACGTCACGCGTGGCAAAGACACCACGGCCGGTCAAGGCGAAACTGTGGCGCACCACCGCCTCCTGCAAGACCTTGCCGTTCATCTGCGGTAACGGCTGACCGACGACGGAGCGGTGCTGAAGACCGCGGAACCGCCGAGGCAGAGGGCGACCTCGCTCTGCCTCGAGAGGGTCATCATCGAAGCCAACCTCACCGGTGCCGCCGTGGACGTTGATTTGTCCATCACCATGGACGATATGCGGGCCGATCGGAGTCCGCTTCACCCACGGGTGGTTCTTCGATGGGGGCAGTGCGACTGCCTGATCGCGCCGCTGAAACGTGGGAAAATCCGGATCCGGCACGACCACCTCGAGCTTGGTGTGCCGCTTCACACGGCGAAATAACGGTGCCGACACATCAGGGTGCTCTGGGAATGGGATCACTTGGTTGCGCTCAAAGCGGGCGATCTCGACCTGGTGACGCACCTCCTCCAAGAACTGCTGCACCTCGTTGGGCTTCTCGTGGACGTGAGAGCTGAGCTCGTGGTCCGTGTTCGTGTGCAAGAACTGGGAGGCCGAAGTAGCAGAAGCCGGAGTGGCGTCTGGGTGTGTGGTCGAGCCCGCGGTCAATTCAGATGGCTCCGCATCCGTCTCGTCTTGGTCTTGCGTATCCATCATCGCTGTCGTGACGGGCCGTTCAGTCTGCCACGGCCGCTCTTGTGTGCGCGCGCGCAGCTTCACCTGCGGGTACAGAGTGCGAATAGGCATGGAGGGACCCGGTGCCGATGAGGTCAGGTCATCGCTGTCCGTCCGCAGGGAGCCAAACGACGCGCTGGCCCCAGCAGCCGACACCGAGCGACCATCCACCGGCGGCTGCGCGTCATCGAGGATTGATTGGTGTCGCAGCTCCTGTGGTGACGGTTGCGGGCCAGAGCGTGAGCTCTGTCGACGCGAGACTGGCATGAGCGCGGCCTGCGCACAGCACAAACCGCGCTGTCGGGGCACAAATGCACGCATGAGAGAGCACACACACGGACACACACAACCAACGCGTCTTGATCGAACAGTTCTGAACAGGAATGGGAAGTGAAGAATAGAAAAAAAAGGAAGAAGAGAGATGACGTGAAAGGATGCGGAGCAGGTGTGTGTCGTGCAGCGATGGATATTGACATTTGCTTTGTCTCTCTCCACATGACGTTCCGACATCTGCGGAGAACGAACGCACATGCCCACACACGACCAAAACAACAACAACAACAACACGGTCACTCGTTGTCTGTTCACACACACACGTACGTGTGTGTGTGGGACGTACCAAAGCGTGCGCACTTGTTCTATCAATGGATGACTGGTAAACACACACACCACACACCACACACACACACAACAATTAGGCGACTGCGTACGCTTCTGTTGTCGCCTTCACCGTGGCATCGAGCTGCTCGAGGTCGTAGTCCTCCAACGCGCAGGGGCTGCCGACGTGGTACCGCAGCACGCGGCGTGTCTGCTGCCCATGGGCGCTCTGCCCACCATAGACGCGTCCCCACCACAGTGGAGACCACCATGGGAAGCCACCGTGCACACGCGCACCATGCAACGCTTCGAGTGTGCGCTCCTCCGCGCGCGTCAGACGCAGGCTGTCGTCGTCACCGCCGTTCTTGTCGGCGTCGGCGGGAGCGGCATCGGTGCTCGACGTACCGGCCATTCGTCCTCTGCGGCTTGGATCACGCTTGTACTGCTCCCGGTAGACGTAGTCGTACATTTGATGCCTCGTGCGTCGGGGAGCGATGTCCGGTGTTGCCGTCTGCGCGCTGACGTACAGCAACCGTGGAAACCCTGCGAGACCGACGGGTAGAATCACCTTGTCGACAGCAGAGGTTGATGGGCTTGGAGAACTGGTAGTGGGGTGCACAACGGCGGAGGCCTTCTCGACCTCGGTACCGGCGTTGGCAGGACGAGCCGCGCGTGCGGCGAACGGCGGATGACGGCGCACCTCCTCGCTATCCGAAATAAGCGGGTATCCGAGCGTTGTCGTGACCGAACGGTGCCGGACGGCTCGCACAAGCGCATCAACCGTCGTTTCCGATACCGGCGATGACGACACGCCACGGCGCCCGCTCGTATCGCGTGACTGGCCCGTCTGCCCGCGAGGCGGCGTGGCGGGGAGGAGCGCACCCCAGTGAAGCTCATAAGGAATAGTTTCCGCCACAGCCGCACTTGAAGGCCGCGCGTACCACACCCACGCGCCCATCGCACCGTGTTGCATGGACCACAGTCGCTGCCGACCGCTCTGCTCATGGCGACCGTTCTCGACAACGGCACCTACCCCGCACGTTCGCCACGCGTCGAGGCAGCGTCTCAGATCACTGCGACCGGAGAGAAGTTGACGGCGTGGGTGTGGCACGCGGGTGCTCTTGACGCCGGGCGCCGTCGTCTTGGGAAGTAGCGGATTGCGCGGGCAGGCCCAGAAACCGACCTCCTCCACCCAGTGCTGCGTGTTGAGCAGAATATACTCGCTTCGTGGGGCAGCGGCCACGGCTCCCGCCTCGGACTGCGTTGTGTCGGCGGTGCTGACGGGCGTGTCCGTCAGTATTTCTTCATTGTCGTTGCGGCTGTTGGTATGCGCATCGGCCGCATCCCGCATAGTCTCCTCCGCTAATACCGCTCCCACAGTCATCTCACACTCAATCTCCAATGTGCTCGTGATATGCAGAGCCGCCCGGTGCATCAGCCACCGTCGACAGTCGCCATCCACGCACCAGACGAAGGGCACAAGTCGGAAGAAGACCCAGTAGCAAAGGAAGCCGTACACGCTGCGGCACCACTCTGACCACCGCAACGGTTCATCGCGGAAGTGAAGCCACGTGGTCGGGCCACACTGCTGCGCCTCGAGGGCATCGGCGGCGTGCCACAAGCGAAGTTTCTCCTCGGCCGTCTGCACGTGTAGCGGCAGGCGCAGCAGCAGACTGCGCAGACGCTGCACATCGCAGTAAAAGAGAAGAATAGCCTTGTTGGTTTTGAGCACACTTTGGGAGCGCCTCTGCTCATCACCGTGACGTCGCTCAGCGGACGACGATGCTGATGAGGATGAGGACGCTGTGTGGGGTGTAGTGGCAGGCTGCCCAGCACCCACTTCCAAGGCTCGCTCGTTTTCGACGGTGCTCAACAGCGCGGCGTAGAGCTGGTGGACACGCAGCACCTGCTCACGGTGATGAGCGCGTTCGCCGGAGAGGACGGCGGTTTCACGCGTCTGCACGTACTGCTGCAGCTCCTCATTGAGTGTTGGCAGCGCGTACATGTACAGCGCACCGGCGACGGTAGCACCCGCAAACCAAAAGGAGAGACGCGGCATCTCACACGGCTGTGGTCGTGTTGCTGTCGATACGCGAACACGTGACGGTTGTGTCGCCGCCTTTATTATTGATATTCTCTGCACTATGCAAAACCAGAGGAGTACAGGGGAAAGGGAGGAGCAGTGTGTCGTGAGACGGCGGTGATGCGCGTCGGACGAAAGCATGTGGTGGCACTGCGCCTGTGGGCTGATTTCACAAGAAGACACAGAACATGAGTACACAACCAAGCACGTGTAAGGCACGCTCGGTAGCCGACTGAACCTCCAGGCCCACGTTTGAGGGACGGGGAAGTGAGGGGGGGGGGGAGCTGCAGCCTTGGTAGTTTTTTTTTGGTTGTCAGTGTTTGTGTGTGTGTGCCATATGATAATGTCAATAATCAGTCGTGCCCAAGAGAGGTCAGCTCTTCACACCCTCTCTCAAAGCCGTTTCTTCTCGTGTGCCTTCACCGTACAGTACACGGCGAGCACGATAGCGCCGATGGACACAACGCGTGAAGCCACGAAGACTGCCAGTGCACACGGCGATGTTGTGTAGGTCGCGCCGTAGGGTGGGTACACCGTCTCCGGCCCACCGGCTGCGTTCTGCCTCACGGTGACCAAGAGGCCCTTGTGATCGCTTTCCTTGTATTGGTCGTTGAAGAGCACGTAGCCGTCAGGCCGGGACACCGTCGCCGTGTTGGTGGTGCCAGACACCTTTTGAACCGCGCGTACAGTCTTGCCGTCTGTGATGGCGCGCCTCTGCACGAGCGTCTCCAGCGGGGCGAGGGCTGTCGCCACCACAGTGAGGTTGCTCAGCAACAGCCAGTCCAGCTTGCCGCGAACAAAACCGTGGTAGGCCGGGTTGTCGAGCGTGACGGAGGATGCCTTGTCAGCTGGATCGTAGAAGCAGACCTTCGTGTTGTCCAAATCTCGCTGTTCGCTCGAGTCAAAGCCGTAGAGAAGCGACCAGACGAGGCGATTGTTGAAAACCCACTCGTACACGTTCGCCAACACAAAGTACGGAAAACGATAAGAGAAGGGACAGCAGCCGCGTGTGACCGCGCCCATACCACGCGACAACACTTTTCTCTGCCACCAACAGGCCTCCTGTTCCCCGAGGCTGAGCAGTCGCATACGATCAGTCGCGTACTTGGGACTAAAGCGGACCACGCCGTGCGCCATGGTGTTCATGTCCCCGGCAATGACAAAGGCAGGAAGAGGAGTGGTGTCGTCGCCCTCGCCGTACGTGAAGCGGTTATCCTGCGCGGCACCAGCCTTGGCCTTCAGCAGCAGGGCCTGTGCATCGCGGAGACAATCGCTGAGCTGCCGCACACGCATCAGCGCCCCACAAAATACCTCAAGATGGCAACAGTAAACGTACAGGGGTGGGAGGCTCCGCGGTTGCCGATCGCGTGGAGAAACAAGCACACGCAGTACACTTCGAAAACCGTGTCGCGGCTCCGCGACGTCTCGCCCTTTCGATTCCCAATCCAAACCGGCCCTGTGCACGATGACGGTCGGTTCACGCAGCGTCACGCCCTTGCTGAGGATCGCGTTACCGTGGAAATGACGGTCTCGGCGCGCAGGGTCACCCGCGGCCGCGGTTGATTGCGTCGAGGTGACGGAAGAAGAGGTGGACGGGGCCGAGAGAGGACCGACGGCGTTCTGTGCGGATCGCGCAGGGTCATCAAGCTCCTCGAACTCGTAGACGAAGTGGACTTGGGCGTGCAGTGCTTGTGCCAGCCTCTTCGGCACGTTTACGCTGCCCGACCGGCGGCAGTGGATGTCGAGTTCCTGAAGGACCACAATATCGGCGTCACAGGCGCGTAGTGTGTCGATGATGGCATCGAGTTGGGCACCGCGCTCGATGTTCCACTGCACCATCCGCACCGTGTCCTTGAGTTTCGCTGTCTTGGCAACGTCCTCGGTGCGGAAGTCGTAAGTCAGCACTTGCCTAGGTTGAAGTGTGTCGAGAGAGGCCATCGTTGGCTTTGACTCGACAGATACGTGTTCCTTCTTCTTCTTTTTTTTTTTTGGTTGATTGTTTCTTGTGAGTGAGAGCGAGGGTGTATGAGAGAGAGAGAGAGAGATGTGATGCGTGATTGTGTTCCGTCGAGAAGAAGAGAATATGCAGAAATATCACTTCCGTGTTCGATCTGCGTGTTTGTCATTTTTTTCCGTCTTTTTCACTAGGCGCACACACTCAAAACGAGCGGAGTTCGAGTGCCCATGGGGACGCTGCTGTCTGCGTCTCCTGGGACTGTGCATCATCAAGGAGCAGCCGCGCCCGACAAGAAGGGCACCGAACGCGTTTGACGAGTTCCATCACTCGCCAGATCTTGGAACGACGTGCGACTCGTAGAGACAAGCACCAAGCCATCCCCACAAACAGGGAGGATTGTGCGCACCATCGACCAGGCAGAGACGACAAATGCCCTTGTACTTTGTTTTGTCCTTCGTTGACGCTGTTCGGGGCTACACCCCATTTCCAGCGAAAAGGAAACAAAAGAGCCAGGCACACACCTGACAACGGATGAAACAACGCCACACACAAAAAATAAAATAAAAGCAAACCGCATCAAGAGGAACAAAGACAACATGGACCTCTTCCTACACATACAGACACATCGACAGTCGATAGTAAATTCGCCAACGCGCTTTCAAGATCACGGCCTCCATCTCAAGTCAACAAGTGTACACACACACACGCACGAAAAAAAAAAAATCGGATCCTAGTATGTGGTTTCGGAGAGAAACAGACAGCAATTGTTGAGCTTTCCTCTTTTTCTTTTTCTCTTCGTTTGCTTCGCCACCTCCGAGAGCCACTACACGACCATATCGGCCTCCGTCACTCGCCCGCCCTTGTCGCGGCGTGCCATGTACGCGTCCCGCTTACGCGACGCCTCGGCGTCCTCGGCACCCTTGACCAGCGCGCGCTTGCGGGCCTCCTCAGCAGCCATCGTCTTTTTCTTCTTCTGCACCATCTTCAGACGGAAGAACTCCTCACGCTCCTGCTCATCGAGTTCGGACGTGATGTAGGCAAGCGTGTTCTGCACTTTTGGGATCACCACCTTCTCCAGGGCATTCACACGGCGATTGGTGACCTTCTGGGCCTGGTCGAGCGTCACCCAGCTCGTCTGGAGCGAGGCGATCTTCACCAGAACCACCAACGTCTCACGGAAGGCAACGTAGGCTTCCTTGATCTGCTCGCCACCCTTGCCGAGACCCGCCGTGATCCCCACCGTCGTGCGTGACTCGGTATTGTTGTGGTGTCCGACAGAGGCGAGCGCGCCGGAGCCACCTCCCTCCTTGTCTGCGTTCGCGTCTTCTTGCGGCGCGTCCAGGCTGGGCACCTGAATACCAGCGATGTTTTCGACGCGAAGCTTCATTGTGTACGTTGGGATCTTGAGCGCTTCCTGGACGGAGAGACTGATATCGCCAGCGATGAACTGAGCTTGGGTGATGGTGAAGTAGGAGCCCTTGATCTGGTCCGCCATCTCCAGCTTTGCTTCGCGGAGTTCGCCCATGATGGCGCGGTAGCGCATTGACAAGGCGTCGGCCTTCTTCTTCAACAAGCTGTGGCCCTTCTGCGCACCCTTCAGACGCCCCTTGTAGGCGATGAGGGTCATGCGGCTGGGGAGCGCCGTGTACCGGCTGTTACTACCAGAGGACATTCTGTGTGTTTTATTCTTCTTGTTTCAGGGAGGGGGAGGGGGAGGGGGACAGAGAGAAACGCCACACCAGTAGGTTTTGTTGCTGGCTCGCTAGTCTTCTTGTTTAGGGTTTCCACGTTTCTTTTAGACGCTAATTGTCTCTCGCTCTCTTTGACACACGGGCAGTGCAAAAAGAGGGTGAAGGTGAAGTGACGGCTTTTGAAGAAATAAGCCAAAATGAAAGCGCACGCGATAGACGAAGGAAATGCTGAAGCACCTGGAAGACTTCTCACACTGAGAGGAGGGGAGGAGTGCGCATAAAGCCGCGAGAGTATGAGGACGAGAAGGAGAGAGAGAGAGATAGATAGGAAATGGAACGATGCAAAGAGGATGCAGCGCTCATGGGAATGCGTCGCCAGCACGCGGCCTTCGTGCGTTTGTTCTTGTGTGCGCTTCCGGCGAGGCGTATGCGAAGCACGTAAGATACCCGTGCCTGACATCCTCATCGACTGGGTGGCGAGTGCGCACCGCTTCCTTTTGTTCCCCCCCTCTGGCACGTGCTCGCATCTCCCAGGTATTCTGTCGCGCCTCACGGCATGTACCACAGGTGACACACGCGGCCAGTCAACAAGACGGCTAGAGTGATCGAAGTGTGTTGACCTCTCTCTTTCTTTTTGTGTCTGGTGGTGTGTCGCATCGGCATGTACTGTGACGAAATAAGCCTAGAGCTCTCCACAACAACAACAAAAACAAACAAAAGCCAGCTTCATGCCAATTGTCCGCTGACACAGGTTAGCGCGTGCTTGTCGAAGACGCCGTCGACGTGCCCGCTTCCGTGCTTGGCTCAGTGGTGCCAGCTGGTAGCTTCTCCTGCATCTCGGTACGCTCTTCGTTGGTCCACTCCTCGACCGGCGGAATCTGCTGCTCTGTCTTCACAATCTCCGAACGCAGCGCCTGCGTGATCTCCACGTTGAACTGGAAGGCGAGGCGACGAGCCTCCTTCACGTACTGCGTGGCCTTGGCGTATCGTTTCAAGCTCACATAGACACGTGCAATCAAGTTGAGCGACTCGGCGACGGCCGTTTCAGTGTTTTCACCGCGTGTGCGGCGTATGTTGAGCGCCTTCTCGTGCCACGTGAGGGCCTCCGTGTAGCGCTTCTGCTGATGGAGGCACTGACCAAGGGTCGTGTAGACGTCGGCCTGTGCCAGGACGTTGGACTTCGCCGTCTTGCCGTACATATCCAAAGCGCTCATGCACATCTTCTCGCAGTTCTCGTAGTCTTGCCGTTGAAGGTAGAGGAGCGAAAAGTTACTGTACGAGTAGGCCACCGTGGCGTGGTTCTCGCCGAGCATCTCAATACGCGTATCGAGGGCCTCCTTAAAGCACTTCTCTGCCTTTTCGTAGTGCTGGAAGTCGAGATAGAAGAGGCCGAGATCGTCGAGGACGTCGGTCATGAAGGTGCGTTGCATTACCTCCACCTTGGCGTTCTCCTTGAAAGCCTCAACGGCAAGTAGGAAGTAGGCCTCCGCGTGCGTGTCGCGGCGCATGGCGTAGGCGTCGCCGATCTTTTGATACAAGTACGCGAGCTGAGGGTCTTTCTTGTCGTAGAGCTTGCGAATGCGGATGCCGTCGCGGAACAGCCCCAACGCTTCGTCGATCTCCAGCTTCTTCACGAGCAAGGAGCCGAGGAAGGTTTCCGCCTCCGCCAGCTGCGGGCTGTCCGTCCCGAAGGTCTTGGTGATGATGTCGAGACCACGACGCAGCGTCTTCTCCGAGGTCACGTAGTCGTTACACAGCTCCTGCACGCGCCCCAGCTTGATGAGCTCCTGGCCGAAGAGAGGCGAGTCCTTACCCAATGTGACGGCGTACGCGGTGCAGCTCTCCTCGTACAGGCGCAGCGCCTCGCGAAACTGCTTTTTGGCGGCCATGAGACCCGCCTTGCTGCTCGTGGCCTGCGCGGTGGCCGGGTGATCACGTCCGAGTGTCTCCACACAAATGTCTAGACACTCATTGATGCACATCTCCGCCCCGACCGCGTCGTCGATCGACTTTTTCAACTCGCACAGCTTGTTGAGTGTTTGAGCGATCATAGGCCTGAATTTGTGATGACGGCTGTACAAGTACCGACGAATCTCCAGCGCCTCCTCGAGGAAGGTGATCGCCTCGTGTTGCTGCCCGCGCAGAAGGAACAGTGCCGCGCAGTCTGCCAGTGCGTGCGCGGCCGACGCCAACGGTGACTTCTGCGGCTCCTCTGGTGGTGGGGTCTGTGCATCCGGAATCCACGAGTTGTTTCCGTGGTTAAAGCACGTGTCGCGGAACACCCGAATGCTGTCCTTGAACGCCTTCTCGGCCTCATCGAGGAACTTGAGGTTCGTGTAGGCCAGCGCCAGCAACTCCAGCGACTCGGCGTACTTGAGCGATTTCGTCCCTTCCACTTCCTCGTAGATGGCGGCACTCTCCGTCAGCGCGTTCTCGGCCGCACCGTACTCTTTCATATCCAGAAACACGCGGCCAATGTTAAACAGCGTGGCGGCGCACTGCGCGTGGATCGGGCCATACTTCTCACGCCGCATGGAGAGCGTTCGGTCGTACAGGGAGATGGCGTCGCCGTAGTTTTTCGTCTCGTACGCCTTTTTTGCCAGCACGTTGCACTCCTCGCCGAATTCAAACGTCATGGGGGCGCGGCCGGCGGCTTCGCGAAAGCCTTTCGGTGCGTACTGTCGAGGACCCACGAAGCGGCGCTGCTCCGTCATCGCGAAGCCAGCGGCCAGCGCACTCGGACGCCGCGATCCGCTGATAGTCGTGGTACAGGTCAGCGATGTACCGCAAACGATAGAGCCGCGCATCACGCGCAGCGCCAGTTGGCTCCCGCTTCCGCCGAGGCCTCGCACACACTGCATGACAGGCGACAGAGTTGGTCGTTTGGCCTTTTCGCTTTGTCTGAAGTTGAGAAGCTGTCGATTTTGGCAGCACCACTTCGCAACAGATGGCTCGGACGCAAGGCAGAGGGAAAAAGGAAAGGAGAATCAAGGGTGGGGGAGAGAAATACGCACAATCCTATCAGCGGTCGTACGGCGAAGAGTGACAGAGATACTTTGAACAACGAGCAATCGTTCGCTCATTGTATCAAGCACTGAAGTACAAACAGAGCTGCGCCGTGACAGCAGCAAAGACGCACGCGCTGACACAGCCTTTGCGTTCAAATCGACACGCCTGAGTTGACTCGTGCCTATGCGTTGCGTTCTACAGACAGAAAAATGGACTCACAGTGACTTCTTCTTTTCAAGTACCATTCCTCAAAAAAGAAAAAAATAATAATAATCTGGGCTCTCCTTGAAACGGAAAAGAACACGAAAAAAACACCCAGCAGTGACGCGCGCCTCGCTCTGTTGTTGTTGGCACTGCCCGTGTCGTGAGCGAACACATGCGAAACAAAACACGAGAGAGAGAGAGAGGCACGGCACGTGTTCAGGCCGCTGGACGGACGAATAAGGCCTCCACGGCCTGTACTACCGGTGGCCCTTGTCCGGGCTCGGCGTCCGCACCAGCGCCACCGTGCGCCGAGACGAATAGCGTGGGCGTTTGCCACGCGACCCCGAAAATGTCGAGCACACACTGCACATTGCGCTCGTGATCACTGCCGTCGTCGAGGGGGTCGGTCCCGTCGTCGAGGTCTTCCTCGTCCTCGCCGTCGCCACCGCCAGAGCCGCTTCCGTCGCGCGGGGCTGTGGCTCGAATGTCCTCCCGAACCGCAGCGATGAGTGACTCGCGAGAGTGGATTGGCATGTGCGTCGCCGCGGCCGTGGTGATACGTTGGGACGTGGGCCACGTTTGACCCACTGGGGGCTCGGCGTCCGAACCTGTGCGGCGGCGGAGGTAGTAGGCCACAAATAGACGCAGCTCATCCGCATACTTGGACGGCACCGTGGCCGAACCACCGTTGGCGCTCGTCGAGGCGGCCACACACGCGTCTTCACGCTTGGCCTTGGTTTCCGCGTTTGCGCTCCCTTCGCTCGGTCGCAGCGGAAACGGCCCTTCCCAAGGTCCCAGTGAGAAGGAGAGTATGTCTTCGTCTGCCGCCGCCATCACGTGCGCTTCGCACTCCGCCTCACACACCTCGAGCGGCAGCGGCTCCGTCTTACCCGCCGCTGTGGCCGTGGACACTGTGGAGGCTGCTGCAGCAGCGATGGTCTCTGCGAAGATCGCGGACCGCGCCAACCGCGTCGCAGATCCGCGAGCGGCAGATGACGATGTGGATGACGACCTCCGAGCAAGCCCCGTCGAGTTGATTGCACCAACAGCGTTGCCGGCGGCGTCCGTGTCAGCACTCACTGTTGTTGGAGACGCTGACGCGGCCGTGATGGCGTTCACGGGGCTCACGTAACCAATACTGGCAGCGGGGCGCTGCGGCCGACGCACGGGCGTGCTTCCTCCACTCACGGAGCCGGCACCACTGCCCCCGCTGACGCCCCCGCTGACAAGAGCCGCGGGCATCACCGCGTCCGCCAAGATGCGCCTGGACGGTGAGACGCCCGCGCTTGCCGAGGGCCGCTTGGCTGGACTGCGTGCATTTGATGTGGCGGTAGTGGGCGAGCTGCCTTGACTACGCGCACCTCCAGCGTCTCGACGTCCACTTGAGTGGACACAGGACAGACCCTCGGCCGAGGATGGTCTGTCTGCCACGATGAGTGCGTCATCTGTCGAGTCTAAAGCCGTCGGCACGCCCGCCGCGCTGCTGTCCAAGGACGGCCTCCGTGGCGTGCGACTAAACTGAACCGGCGAGTAACCCTCTTTGTCTCTCTCTGCCGATGTCGTAATAGCAAGCGGACCCGGGAGCGCGCCTTTCATCGCCATCGTCGTCGACGCGGTTGTTTGGCCTGAGTCGGAAGTAGGTGGGCGACGCCCCAAGAGCGAGGCGATCTCTTCGGACACGCTGGCGTAGTGGCCATCCGCCGTCGCGAGCGGTGAGCGGAGAGGGGTGGTGGAGACAGAGACCGGCACATCAGGTGGTACGGGGACGAGCAGCGAAGCGGGACGGGGCTGTGACGCGCGCGTTGGCACCGTCGCAGCTGTCGTTTTCTGTGTGCGTCTGGGTGTCTTGACGGTCTGCTGTGACGTCCCACGAGGTGATGAGCGCGCTTCCAGTGACTTCTTCGGCGCCGCTTTCGACGCCGCCGGCACCGGTGCGGCCGCTGGGCGATGCGTGGGCACAACTTTACGCACAGGTCTGCTTGCGTCGGCGGCGACGGGGGCCTTGCTCACCGTGGAGGAGGACAGTCGTGTCGTTGTGATGTCCGCTGCCGGCTTGTTCGGCTTGAGTGGCTTCCGCTTAGCTAATTTGATGGCGACAGGCTTACCTTCCGAGAGGGACGATGCCGCGCAGGATAGCGAGGGCCGATCATCGCTCGTGTCTGCGGACGGCGACAGACTGCCGTGGCGCGTGCCTGACGCGGCGGAACGGCCGTAGCCAAACGGTGCTACAATGAGGCTCGGTGCCGCTGTGGTGGAGGAGGTGACGCTGGCGCCAGGGAGCGTCTCATGATGGTCAACGAGTGCATATCGAGGACGGTATGGACTTACCTCAGGCGCCGGCTGGCCGGACTCCCACGCGGACCTGAATAGGAGGCGGTGTTCATACTCATCGTTCTTGACGAGTAGGCGCTCGTAGTTTTCTTCGCTGGTGAGGGGGAAGAATGGATCGTTGACAAGCCGTTCTGCCGCTATGACGTCCACGCGTACCTGCGTGGCCTTGTCGCCGCTTGTACCTTTGTTGCTGTGCATGTGTACCTGGTCAGAAGGCATGAGGATCGGCTCGTACGCCACCGCACGCGCCAGGGCCTTCGCCTGCGCACTGTCGCACAGCTCGCTCTCATCGCGTGAAGGCGGCTGACGGGCTGTCATCACGTCTGTTGTTGTTGTTGATATGGTTGCGGCTGCTGCGACACCTTTACCGCCTTCAATATTCGGACGTCGACGTCGACTGCCCTCACTTGCTGCCTGTCCATGCCAGTGCGATGGATCGGCGCGCAGAAGCGATTTGAGCTGCGTCCCCGGTCCAACCATAGCACCGCCTCCGGCGTCGCCGCTCACAGGATAGGCCTCCGTTGTCACTGCCGTTCCTTGTCGTTCCTGGGACTGGCGCAGTTGCTCAAGGAGGGCGTCACGGGTGTGCAGCAGTACCTGCGTACCGCGCTCCGCGTCCGAAAGGCGTGCTCCGGCGTCACAGAAAGGCTCCGACCATGCGACGGAAACGAGACCATCCTTCTGCAGACTCACCGCGCCCCACGACGAGGACGACAGACGGCCGCTCTCCGGCGTCTCCGCCGTGCTGCGTCTTCTCGGGCGCGCGCTGCCGTCTTGCTGATAGCTGGGTTGACTGAAAAGTCTTGGCACATGACGCTCTTTGTGCAGTGAGACCATGGAGCGGCGTGCGTCTGCGACTGTGGCGCGCGTGCCGCTAGGGCTACCTAGATGCGTCCGTCCGTCCTCCTCGTCGCTTTTGCTGTACGACTGCGTCGGCACCGCGGTCGCTTGCGTTGCGGCGGTGCTGCTCGCGCGGTCGAGGCGCCCCAAGCGACCAAGCTGCACGTACACGCTCGCATCGGGCGAGGCGCCTGTGGAGACGCCGTAGCGCCAGAGACGAGCAGAACTGCCATGAGACGACGTCGTCTGTGCGTCTGTTCGCGCATCAGCATGATGCTCGGACCAGCGATACAAAACGCGCCGACCGGGCCGCGACGCGCTCGACGTGCCAACCGCCACACCCGCCGACGCACGACCCGTCTTTTCCGCCACACCGGCTGGCAAGGCGGCTTCGTAGAGCAAGGCCTCGTCACCTGGTTTCAACACACTGCGTGTCCAGGCTTCTGTGACCAGAGGACCGCTCGTTTGTGCGGTCAACAGAGCCTCCTCGGGCGGGCTCGCGATGAGCGGGTGTCGTGTTGCCAAGTCTTCCTCCAGTACCGCACGTCCACTGCTAGTCAACAGTCGTGCGTTCAGCGGAGGCGGCGCGGCGCTCGCTGTCTGCGGTGCAGTCGGAGGACGCGGTACCGAGGTCCGGCGGTGGGACATGTCCTCGTGGTCATCTGCACGCGTGAAGGCGAGTTGGTTAAACTCACACGAGGGCCGCCTCTCACTGCTGGTGTGTACCTCACCGTGCCCCTTAGTGTCATTGGCTTCGTCTGCCTCATCGTGCCCCTGCCGTTGGGTGCTGTGCACACCAGAAGCGTCAGCACGCGGCCGTGGGGCTGTACGCCGCGCCGTGTGCGACGCTCCACCACCACGCATGGCCCCAGAAACAACAAAAGAAAAACTTGAGTGTGCGAGATAGGCAGAGTGAGGCGGGGAGACTTCGGAGGCAAAGAAACAGTGTGGTTCGCCTTGCCTTATAGCTATCTAAGAAAAAAAGAAATAAATCAGGGAATCTCACTGCTACCCGAGACGCAGGAAATGCGCGCCAGTGACACACACACACACACACACACACAGAACGGAGTTATAAAACAAAAGATCCAATCAACACGCTCGTTCGACTGTCTTTCTGACAGCTCTTGCGGACCAAACGAGGAGGTTAAGTGCGAGAACGAATGAAGGAGGAGGCGGGGGAAGGGGAAGACGGGATGATGAGACGACAGACGAGTGACACCGACAGAGTCGCCATACACCGACGTGAAAATGTGACTGCTCAGCGTCTCACGTGTGCGCGACAACAACCGCGCACTGTCAAGAGGCTCGAATCGCACGAGGGTGCGACTCACGAAGCGTGTGGGTCCGCACCAGCACGCGCGGATGCCGTCAACGCCCTCTCTCGTTCCTAGTACACTTTGTGATTTCCTGTTTGTCAACTCTCATTCTGACAGTTGAACGCTTCCCGCCAGAGATGACCTGACCGAGGCCTTTCCCTCTTTTTTTTTTTTGCTTGTTTGACTGCTTTTTGACCTTTTTGTGTTTTAGTACGGATTAGTCGAACATCAGTGGGAGGTTGCATTAGGTACACACGTTAGTTAGGTTAGTGAGTGCTTGTAAAAGGAAATGAAGATCTTAACAACAACAACAACAACAAAACAACAACAACAATGCGTCAATCACAAATCAAAGCAGAAGAACAATCGGGCATCACGCAACGTCACTCACTCACAAAACATCAGCTGTTGTACTCGTTCTAGACGTGTGTCACAACAACAGAAAGAGGGTCGTGTATAGCCACGCATGCGCGTGTGCTGCTGTGGGACACGAAAACGACCACAGCCATGAGGGGGGGGGGGGGAGTGGGGGGGAAGGGGAAACACCCCCCAAAAAGGAGAGACCCGACAGGAGGAGGCTTAAAACGAGCCGTTCTTGTCCATTTCGCGGCGATTGCGCTTCATGCTCTTACGTGTATCCTGCGTGATCTGCTTCACGCGGCGTTCCTGACGCACCGCGGCGACGTGCGTGGTGAGCTCGCCAAGGACGACGTCGAGGGCGGGCGTCGAAGGCGTGGTGCTCGTCTCTTCCTCACTGCGTCCACGCTTGCGGCCTACCGTGGCCGTGCCGCCTGCGGTCTTACTCTTGCGCAGCAGAGGACGACGTGCCTCGAGCTGCTCCGCCATGACGCTCGCGGACTGGTGGGCGAGTGTCGAGAGACGATCCGAAATGTTGGCTGCGCGCAGAGCGATGCCCACAAGCGGGGCCGCTACTTCCTGCACGAGACGCAGCACATCGAGTCCGGCACCGCCCATGAGCCACGTGGCCGCCTCATTGACCGCCGCGAGGTGCGATGCGTCGACGTCCTCTGTGGTGGACGGTGTGGGCAGTACAGACACGAGACCACCAAACAGCTGCACTAAGGAGGCCGTGCGCACCATGTAGTTGACGACCTTGCCTTGACGAAGCACTGGTTTGGCGACGCTTTCCAGATGGCTGCGCACGAGCCGCAGCTCCTTTTCGACAACAGCAAGGCTGGCGTGTCGCGCGGAAGGGGCACCGCCGGCGTGATGGATCAGAAGTGACATGCGCATCACCAAGACACAGATCGTGCGGAGCAAGAACACCATGAGCTTCAGCGACTCCGCGCGTGACGGGCTGTTGATGGCGCGGTGTGCGTTGTATGTCTCATTGGACACATCCGACATTGCCACGCGTGTGAGGCACTGCTTTAGCGCACGTGCGGCCTGTCGGAGAGCGTCCTCCAGTTGCGCGATCGTCGCCGTCGGCGCCGCGCCGATCACAGGCACGACAAGAAGCGTCGACGCCGAAGAGGACGACGACGAATGCCCGCGGCTTGTACCCGTGGTGGACGCCTCAGCGACCGCGGCGACAAGCGTGTCAGTGTCACTGGCCAGGAATCCACTGTACGGCTCCACGAACGTGTAGCAGTAGTGCCGAAGAATGCGCACCGAGACGGCCTGCACCCACGGGTGTGTGTGCAGCATCAAATGGTCGATTAACACGGGCAGTAACGCGGGGCCGAGGCGACGGTACATCCGAAAGGGAGAGGCAACAAAGAGTGCTTCTGCACACCGCAAGCTGTAGAAGACGTGCTCCCATCCTTTCATCTCCGCCTTCGCCTTGAACTTAGCCGTGAGCGAGGTGCCACTGGCGGCCTTCCTGCCACCGGCGGCCTCATACTGGTTGTACAAGCAGCCGTTCAGGACCGCCTCCAACGACCACGCGCAGCACTGGTCAAAGCCATCGCGGGACTCGCGCAGGTGCGAGCTCGTGTCTGCCTCGCCCCCCGCCGCATCGTCTCCCGCTTCGTTTGTGTCTTCGAGCGTGTTGGCCACGTCGGTGTCGTTGAGGCCGTAGGCGGCGGCGATGGCGGGGATCATGGTGGCCCAGAGCTGCGCTGCCATTTCGCGCGTTGGCCGGGGTTTGGCCGGGTCCATCCAGCCGGACAAGATCGGCACGAGCACATCCACACCAGCGAGCTTCACCAGGTGCTGTATGACCTGACCCGCGCGCTCACGTGCCTCGCGCCACTGTCCACGCAGCACAACGGCGGCCAAGGGCGGCAACAGAACTGGCGCCTCGTCGCGCAGGACCACCGTCGGCAAACGGTAGGCAAGCGCATCGAGCAGCTCCAGTAGGGCAAGGGTGCCGGAGAGTTCGGGGTAGTCGAGGTTGCGGCAGTAGAGGTTTATGTGGGAGCGGAACTTCTCGGGTGTCAGCTTGAATTCGGTCAAAAAGCGCACGAGGATCTGCACGCACCGATAGCGGATGCCGCGCTTGGCGCCAAGATGCACGAGCAGCTCCGTCACCAGATCGATGAGGTCGTACACCTCCACCACGTGGATGTGCTTGCGCAGCACCGCGTGGAAGAGGGACAAGGCCATGGGCAGGAACTCGCTTCGATCGATGATTTCCGCTCTGGCCAGCGCGACAAGCCGCACGGCCTGGTCCTCGGTCAACTCGAACTTCTGATGACAAATGAGCGCGGCGCAGACACGCATCGCGCGCTGTTTGATGGCCCCACCACGCATCAGAAAACCCGCGACGGTGTCGAGTAGGTTGGCTTCAATCGCATGCACCGTGTCCAGCGGCGGGCGGAGGGACACCAGCGCAAGCAAGCAGTCCAACGCGTTGCCAACGACCGGGTCACTGCCTTCGCCCTCCAATGTGTGCAGCACGACAGGCACAAGGGATTCGAGCAGAGCGCGATGCTCGCGGGTGAAGGCGGCTGTGAGGTTGTGGCGCGCGAGGAGCGCGGCGGTCGTGCGGCCTTTGCGGCCTTCACCGTCGGCTTTACCCGCGTAGTGCGCCTGCGCTTCCGCAAACTCGTCGAGGTCATCGCCACCGTCGGCGTCGATATCCTGCGGATCGAGCGCGGTCTCATCCTCGTCCTCGTCCTCGTTCGCATCCTTATCCTCACCAGTGTCGGAGCCGTCCTTGCCATCCTTGTCCACTTCCATCTCCTCACGGTCTTCGTCGTTGTCGTGCTCCTCTCCCACGATCACCGCGGCTGCGGCGGCGGTGTCATCGCGGTCGTCGTCTGCACCGCCCTGCGTGCCTTTGCGGTGCTGGTGGCGCAGGAGGTCTAACTGTACGGCGGCCTTGCTGTAATGGCGCTCTTTGCCAATCCCGAGCACCTGCTTGAGAACGCTGAGCAGATACTTGAGGAGGAACTCGTCCGTCGTGTCCAGGACAACAGCCGTCGCAGGGTCTTCGCGGTAGAAGTCCTTGGCGGCTTCCTTCAGGTCCCTGCCGTAGCGACCCTTGTATAGCCGCAGCTTCTGCCGCTGCTGCGTCGCCAGAACAGTGTGTGCGCTGAAGTCCACGTCGACACGCTCCGGTACTGGCTCTACGACAAAGTTCTTATCGCGCATCTCCCGCAACGTGGCGCGCTCCGCTTTGTGGATAACAAGGTGCGCGTTGCCACGAATTCGGCGGGTACCGTCCTTGGCCTCGAATGCGAGGATCTTTTCCTCGCGCGTGGCGTTGTGCCGCGTCAGCAAGTCACGGACCTGAGCGAAGGACTGCTCCACCCGCATACTGGGATTCATCATGAGCCCGCGGGCGACCCGCACGGCGATCAAACGCACCTTGTTGACAAATGTGAGGTCGGCGCTTGCGTTCTTGCTGACCGTAACGTACTTGGTGCGAAGCTCGTGCATCATGAGGGCCTTCACCTTAGCGCTGCCGTGGAGCGACGACACGTCGACAGAACTGTCGGACGGCGGCGTCAGCACCCAGGCCACCTTCTGCAGGAAGACGTCCATCATGCGTGTGGCCTCGGCGTGACGTGCGAGGAACGCGAAACCTTGTACGGCGCGACTCGACTTGATCTCCACCATCTTGCTCATCAGCTCCACCTGCCCTTTCTGCTCTGAAATCTCGCCGAGGTAGTCGTCGAGGAAGATGGTGATGAGCGGGTCAAGCAAATTGGTCAGGCACTGCACACCGTACGCGTGGTCGAACACGGTCGCGTGGGGAAGCAGCTGATCGATCAGCTCCTGCTCGGCGGTCTCCACGGCTAGATCCTCCCGCTCTGCTTCTGTAAGGGTCGCGTCCTGCGCCGGTGAGGATGAGGTGTGCTTGTTTTCCCTCGCCTCCTCTTCCTCGTTGTCCGCGTCGCTGCCGTCGTGCTTCACACCACTGCCCTGCTGTTCCTGACGACGCTTCTTCACCTCTTCTAGGGCTTCAGCAACGGGATCCGCATGGTGCGCGTGGCGATGGCGTTGACCGGTGCCGAGGCTGGCGTGATGCCCCGATCGACTCACCAGAGCCGCCTGTGGCTCGTACAGTTGGAACAGCAGCGTGACGACCGTGTAGCCGAGCACATGTAGCTGGTAGCCGTGTACAAGATTGTCCTGCAGCTTCGTGATGATGGGCCGAAGTTTTCCTGGCCCCGTCTCCTGCAGCATCGCGCCGAGGATACGGCGGGCGCTATCACGGTGACGGTCGTTCTTCGTGCGCAGCTTTCGGACGAGTTCATCCATGAGGTGGTCGACGTA
Source organism: Wallacemonas rigidus (assembly GCA_030849045.1). Taxonomy (NCBI): domain Eukaryota; phylum Euglenozoa; class Kinetoplastea; order Trypanosomatida; family Trypanosomatidae; genus Wallacemonas; species Wallacemonas rigidus. The sequence goes on from JASAOL010000547.1 coordinate 117,724, forward strand.
GAAGTCGAACCTGTCTTCGGGGAAGTGCTTCACAATGCGCGTCACCGCCAGCGCGACAGGAAGCTGGAGAATAGCGGTCTTACTCGTCGCCTTGTCCTCTGCCTCCTGCTCCTTGCGAAGACTTGAGATGGTATTGATGTTACTGCCCTTGAGCTCACCGGTGAGACCGAGCGTCTTTTGACCTTCCTTCCCCGTACCGATGAAGCCCAACAGCTGCGGCAGCACGTCGTGTTCGAGCACGTTGAGAACGCGCTGGTGGCGAAACTGACGACGACGGCGCGCGACCTCCGCGCGCACAGTCTCGTCGTCGTCCTCAATGGCATCCTCATCCTCATCGTCGTCTTCCTCCACACCTCCATCCGGCCCACCAGTGGTCCCCTCTGTTGTTTTGGTGCGTCCTGTGGCGGCGGCAACAGCGGCGTCTCCGCCGTCCTCGGTGTCGAGGAAGTCAAAGTTCTCGAGGACTTGCACCACACCACGCAGCATGGGCATGCGCAGCGACGCGTTGGCGCCGGCGTTGGAGAGAAACAGCGTCAGGACTCGGTAGTACGCCTCCCACGGCATTTTCTCCGTCAGCGCGGCGATCGTGTGCAGCACGGCGTCACAATAGCCCTTGGCGCGACCATCCGTCATGTTCTGCAGGTCGCGCTTGCCCTGCGCGAAGTCTTTGATAGCGCTCATGAGGAATGGCACGATCACACGCAGGACGTCACGGAGCTGCATTTGGGAACCCAGCTTACGCAGCAAGGCCAGCGCGTGGAGGCGGCACTTGTGCTGGACATGTCCCACGTTCTGGAAGAAGTCCTGCGCCGTGTTCGACGAGCACAGTGCGTGAAAACTGGGAAAACTCGACGCGTAATGGCGGCCCAGCGCACCGAAGCACACCATGTGGTCGTGTCGGATGTGGACATCGCGCGAGACGACGCCGTGCCGCAATGTCGACAGCACCTCACCTTGACGGACAACCTGCTCCAGCACGCACGCTGCGTAGTCAAAGCGACGCGTGCTATCCTCACCTTGTACAGGTAACGCATTCGCGGCGTATCGCATCATCGAGTAAAAGAGCTGCACGGCCTGCGCACGCAGTGTCGACTCCGGATCGCGGAGGAAGTACATGACGTTGGCCACCAGGAGCTGAAAGGCGGGGATGGCGAGAACCGGCACTGTGTGCTTACTTACCGGCAGGTGCACATCCAGCTCACCGCTGTAGTCGCGCTCGTGACGCACGGCATCACGTGTGCCAGTGCCACCGCGGTGCGCCTTCGTCGCCTGTGCAGCAGGACGAGCGCCGTAGTTGCCCTTGTTGGCGAAGAACAGCTGAAGTGAGTGGAACGTATGGTAGCGCAGATCGAAGTCGTACCGATCCAGCGAGTCGTTGTTGTCGTCAAAGCTGTTCAGGCACGCGACCGCACGCGCAGTCGCCGCCATCTGCGCTGCCAAGGCCTCCCTCACCGCAACGGCGTCGTCGTTCGACTCGGTGCCGGTGGCGACGCCTGCGATGCTCGTCAAAGCCAGCTTTGGTACGATGGCTTTTGCCACGTCGCACAACAACAGGCGCGCCTCCGGGTTGGTGACGGTGTTGAACAGATGCACGAGTGGGCGGTAGTGGCGTGCCAGGTCAACACGTCCGAGGTGCGTGAAGAGCTGGCGCACGACCTGCACGGCCATCACCACTGTCGCGGCGTCGGTGATGCACATGGGATGGACAACAAACTTGAGGGACACCTCCAGAAGGCGGCCGAGCATACGCTGTACCTCGCACGCCTCCACCGCCGACGTCACCGCGCCTGTCGACGCCGTGGCCGCGGCGCGGCGTTGCATCTGCTGCGCGAGCATAGAGACGGTTTGAATGACTTCCTTCCACATCGGCACACTGAAGGCCATGACGGAGAAGCGACCGCCAGTGCTTGCCGCAGACTTCTTCGGTTGTGCGGCACCGGCGCCCGTGTGCGTGCTGTCCTCGTTTTCTCTGTCGTTCGTGTTGTTGTCATTCTCATCGTCGTCGTCGCCGTGCATGATGAGCTTGTAGACCGCGGTGAAGATGGTCGTCACGTGCGTGGCAAGAAAGGCTTCCTGCAGCGTCACCGTGTGCCTTGTCGAAGCGCGCGGATGATCTCGGGACGGCTGGACAACCTTACCTCTTCTCTTCTCTGCTGTTTTCTTCGCCGCCGCCGCCTCTTCCACTGCCGTGGTTCGGTGGCCGAGCACACGCAGGGACTCATCACGGCGTGCGAGCAGATCCGACAGACAGCGCAGCGCATCGTACACGGCGGCGGCCGGGGCCTTGTGCACCGGTGGCATGCCCGCACCACGATGGCCATCACGGGCGGACAGCTTCGTAGGCTGGTCGGCTTCAAGGTAAACTGGATTCACAGCGAAGAGCTCCGCAAAGGTGCCCGTCACCTCATCACCGAACGCGGCGATGAGCGGCAGCAACGGCTCGCGCGTCGACCACGCGAGCAGCAGCCTGAGCATAGGCGTCACAGTGCCCTTCGCCACGGTCTTGCCTACACCTGCGCGTGCGGCGGGGTCTGGCTGTAGCGGCATCGATGGCTGCGAGACGCCCTTCGCGTTGGCGTACAAGGCTGTGATGTAGCGACCGAAGATGGACGCGCGGACGGGATCGTCCGAGTCCGCTGGCGCCGCATCGACCATGTCCTCAATGACGGCGATGCACTCGCTGGGGAACTGCTCGAGCAGCGACACCACGACCACCACGGTTGTGCGACGGAGCTCCGTCATGGCAAGAGACAGCCCGCGCGTACGCAAGGCACGTAGGGTCTCCTCACACCAACGCTGGACACGCACCTCTTCATCCTCCGATTCACCGCGTTCGCGCTTGTCCTGACGTGTGCGGGTGATCGCGTCGATGCGGGCCTCAACAATCTCGCGGAGATGCTGGCGGCAGGCCACCAAGTATGCCTGCAGTGCCAAGTACAGGCAGGAGCGCACGTACGAGGCGAAGCGCTGCCCCACCGCACCGAGCAGCGACTGGAGCAGCCGCGTCGCGTGCGTGAGCTGACGGATCTGACGCTCGAGGTGGCGTACCGCGTGACGATCCTGCGCCTCACACACGGCGGTGCGCCATTGGCCGAGGAAGTCGAACGCGTCCACATCGGTCAGCTCCCCGGTGGTGGCAACGCGCGAGAGAACAAGCCGCTGCGTCACGCGATCCAGCACCTGCGTCACCTCGTCGACGCTGGCCGGTGCGCCACCTTGTGCCGAAGACGACAACGAAACGAGTTCGGTCAGAAAACCCATCAGGCGCCGCTGCAGTACTGCCTGGTCCCGTCGTTTGTCCTTGCTGACCTTGGCGATCAGCTTGGGCAGACAAATGGTGATGGCGGTCGCGACGTAATCACCACGATCGTGAGCCGGAATGGTGTCGAGATGGAAACAGGAGAGGAACGCGAAGAGGCCCTTGAGGCTGTCGCAGTACGGGATAAGCTGGGTGTGGTGCGCGTGAAACGGCTCGAGCTTGAGCCGCTTCAAGTTATCGAGGGCCGCACGCTGAAGCCGTGCGTTCGCGTTCGCCGTGTAGCTGGCGAAGAGACTCTCCAACGTTTTGTTCCGGGACGTGATGACGGCCAGCACTGTCGCCTCGGCGCGCTGCTGCTGCCCCGCGGAGAGCACCGTCGTCGGCGCCGCGGCACAGGCTCGCATGGCGAGACACAGACGCTCGTCCAGCCTGCGCACGTGCGTGTGGCCATTGGTCAGAGGGTGCTCATTTCGATCCATGGCGACGAGCTCCATCACAAGGTCCTCCACGAGGCGCAGCTTGCTGTCAAACGCAGAGCTGTGCTTCATCATCTCCTCAAGCGCACCTAAAAAGGTCTGGGCGAGCGTCACGCGGTCTGTCGAGCGGGCGAGGTAGCCCGAGGCGGTGCTCTCGTCGCGCTGGGCGACCCAGTGAGATTGCCAAGAGATGAGCTCGCCGTCGGCGCTCGCCAGATCCACCGCCGCAATGATATCGTCGGTGTACTGCATCGAGGAGAAGGCGCGACTCACAACAGCACCTTTTTCGTGTTGCTGCTGATCCGTGAGTGTGATGGCGTAGGGGCAGCGATACGTCGCCCAGCTATCCAGGCGCGCCTGCAGGTGCATCTCGTCGGCGCGCGCCGCGGAAGTCCCCGTGAGAGTAGCGGCGACGGCCTCCTCGTTGTCGGCATCCATATCGCCGTCGTCATCATCAGTGAGAGCGGTGACTTCGGCTTCTGCGACCGTTGCGCGCGATTCAAGCGCCATGACGTCACCAAACACCATGAGGTGTGCGTACGGCACAATGGCCGTGTTCCACACAACCGGCTCCAGCCGCTGGCGCACCCCGGATCCTCCCCCGTGCGGCTCAACTGCGCTCTCGTCGTCTTCCTCGTTGTGCGCGTCCACCTCACTCTTGTGTTCGTCACGCGCGGCCTTGATAAACACTGAGGCAGGTGTCGTCTGCTCCCAGCGGACGAGTCCGTGGAGAATGCGCGTCGCGGCGGCCCAGGCACCTGAAAACTTGAGGTAGTACAAGCCCATCATCGCACGCGCAAGGACACAGCGCTCGAAGGGATCTGTCAAGGTCCCCGACTCGGCCGCAAAGGTGGCTTTGGCGAGCACGTGCTTCAAGCCGTCCAGGTTGCCAGTCGCAGAGAGCGGATTGAACTCCTCGGCGCGCACAAGTGCGATAAGGAGCGTGGTGTCGACAGGCGACAGTCCTGCGAGGCGGTCCTCGACCGGCACATCGCGGTGGCACAGCCAGACCAGCAGACGTAATGTGAGCAAGCGCAGCGACTGCATGGGCGAAACGAGACACTCAAGCAGGATGGACTGCACCAACTTCGCTTGACAATCGTCCGGCAGGGACTGTCGGAGCGTACGCAGGGCACGGCGTGTGGCGTCAGAAAGACGGGCTCCTGCAGTGTGCGCGTCCTCCGGCAGACCGAGGGACCACAGCAAGGAGCGGAGCAACACTTGGGTCGCGTACATGAGCTGACCACGCTCACTCTCCGACAGCGTGTGGCTGGTGGTGAAGGCGGAGGCGCCGCCGGGGCCGGTGAGGGAGGTCGCGGTCAGTTTCTTGCCGGCGTCAAAGGCGGTGGCCAGCAGATGAATAGCCTGGGCGAGATGCGCAAACACAGCGGCGCTTGGCGCGCCCACTGCCCGTGCCTTGTGCACACGCTTACCTCGCTTTCCCAAGATCTCACTGTCAGTTTCTGCCTGTTCAGCGACGGCTGTGTCGACGGTGCGCGCGCACGCATCCAGCGCCGCGCCTGTCCCGCTGTAGATGAGCACGGAAGCCACCTGTCCATAGAGCGCGTAGCCGCTGCTGGGCGAAATCAATGACAGCGCAGACGGCTCGCTCGTGCTCGTGATGTCCGCCGCTCGATCCAAGCAGCGGCGCACCACCTCAAGCACCTTGTGCAGCGGTGCCTGCAGGTCTGTCGCTGTGTGTGTGGCCGCCTTCTCGCCGAGCGTCTCGGCACCACTGCGGGCGACGGCGAGGAGATCGCGCAATGCGGGCAAACCGCACGCGAGCAGCTCCATCTCATTCTCGAAGTGCTTGACAAGGTGCACCACCGCGCGGCGTGGTGCGCGTGGTTTTGCCACTGCTGTGGTGCCGCGAGGTGTTCTTGTGTGAGAGGGGGTGGTCTGCAGGGCGTCCACGCGGAGTAGTTGCTCAGTGCGGCGCATGAACAAGTGCATGAGATGACTGAACATCGTTTCTACGCACGCGCGCAACGCCAGACCGGCTGCGGTCGATGAAGATGATGATGCCGACGACGCCTTCAACCGAAGCAGTTGCTGCAGAGGGCTACTCACAGCATGGCGCGTACGGTCGTGGGTGAGGCGCACCAACAGCACCGCACGCTCCACGTGGCGAGCTGCCAGTACGGACGCCAGTGCTTCCACGTCCGCGTCGGCTTCAACGGCGGCGGATGACGTGGGAAGTGTGGCCAGGCGCCTCTCGAGGGCACTGTTGGCAAGCGACCAGTAGCCGGAGCACAGCGCGTGCAAAAGCGTCAATGCGAGTGGAGTCAGCAGCGGTTTGATTTTGAGCACCACCTCGGCACTCTGTGCCTCTCTCGCACGTGCTTTGGCGGCCTGCCGTGCGGCGAGTGTGCGGCGTCGTGCCTCCAAGCGTTTGCCTGACATGAGGCTGCCCAAAGCCCCATCGCCACCGTCATGATCGTCGGGCACATAGTCATCTTCCGGGTCATCGTCCTCCTCGTCGTCGTCGTCGTTGGCATCGCGACCCTCTTTATTGGCATAGGGCGCGGTGTCAGCCTCAAAGCCTGGCTGCCGATCCGCCACGCCCTCCTCTGTAGCACGTCGCTCCTCCGCGATATAAAAGGCAAACTGCTTATGCAAGACATCCTGCGCAAAGGCGTAGAGCGTGACGCGCGCCGCCTCCATCGTCTCCCCGCCATCCTGCCCGCACGCGCCCGATGCCAGACGTAGAAGCTGCTGCACCACTTCACGTCCCAAAGGCAGAAAGGCCTTTTGAACGGCCAATGTGTGCGCGTCGTTAGCGTGCGCTGCGGCTGCGTCGGCGACGCCGCGGCGAAGTGCCATTGGGTGACACAAGTACGGCGTCACGCACAGCGGCACGAGCATCTCGAGCAGTGCACCATGAAGCACCACCGGGACCGCGTAATGTGCACGCGCGCTTGACTTGAGGTAGCCGACAAGCGTCTCGCCCAGTCGACGCAGCACGGCGATCTCACGTCTGTCTTGCCAGAGGTAATAGTAGCTACTGGTCAGCAAGGCGTTAAGGATGTGGATGTGGTGCACGCTGCTGACAACGAGGGCAGCCGTCACGGCGTGGAGAAGCCGGGTCGACGCGCGCTGGTGACCGCCACCTGTGATTGTAGCAGCATCAGCGGCACTACTCTCGTCGGCTGCCAGGTTGTCGTCACCGAACGTATCCCTGACATCTTCAGCGTCTTCGCTCTGCCCGTCGTCCAAAGTCCCTTCCGAGTCACTGTGGACCTGCTTCGTGCTGTTCACACGCACCTCTCGTAGCACAGCTTGTACAGATACTTGTAGGGCAAGCGACATTAGCGCGCGCACGAGCTCCTGCGCGACAGGGACAGCAGTAGCGTCGAGGGCATCGCTCGGCGTGTCAGCTGCCTGTGTGGTGTCAGCTGCTTCCACCACCGAGGTACGTGCGAAGACGCACCGGTATCGACCCGCGTGAATGCCTGTGTGTGCCTCCTTGCGTATCTCTTCGCCAGACGCCGAGGACTCCTCCATGTGCTCGTAACCGAATGCGGCCATGAAGACCTCGTCGTGGGCCAGCACCTTGGCTTTTTCGGAAGGGGGCAGCAGCAGACCGCACTCTAGCAGCGACAGGTAAAAATACTCAAATGACGAGCTCAAGGCACCGCGAATGCCGCGCGTCAACTCACTGGCGAAAACACCGAGGCTTTCTGTGACGGGATGGTTGCGAAGCACCTCCTTGGCGTACCGCGCGGACTGCGCCTCATTCCACACAATTTCGGACGGGAGTGCCGTGAACAGAGAGGAGGACATCACTTGTGAGATTTGTTCGTCTGCTTCACCCCTCGTCACCGATGCGTCGGCAAGCGCATCCGCCCCTTCATCCGCCGCACCCTTCTCGTCGTCGCCGTCATCGTCCTTTTCGTCCGTTTGCGAGGCTTCCGAGACGTGCGGTGCGGTGAGGCTCACCCCACTCTGGGCTTCGATGTGCCTCCTAAGTGCGTACCGCTGATAGTCATCGAGAAGCTCGGCCGCCACCTTCTCGACAACAAGCGGCAATAACGGGTGGGCCAGCCGGCACACGTACGCGAGCAACTCCGCCGCGAGACGGCGCACAAACCCGCGACTGTCACTCAGCAGCGCCACGTACACTCCCAGTGCCCGCTCAACCAGACGGCGCAGACCGGGCTGGCACCAGTACAGTGTGAGCTCACGGCACCACGCAGCCTGCGCAGCAAACACGAGCTGCACCCGTGACGTGTCGGCGATTAAGAAACCACGTCGATCGAAAAGACCCGCATGTACAGCCTGGTGAAACACCTCGAAGTACGGGAAGAATTTGGGACCCATGTCACGCGCGAAGGCAATGGTCAGCCGCACGAACGCCGCGAAACCTTCCCCGGTTTCGCCCTTGCCTTCGATGGTTTTGGTAGCCTTTGATTTGGCACGGTTCCCCACGGCACCACCGCTGCGGTCGAGCAGACAAAGCAAGAGTTTCTCCGCGATGCGGCGGTGACTCATGTTCATCAGTGCCCTCGTTTCGCAGAGGTCCAGGACCTCGTACCGGAACTTCTTGAAGTCCTTTGAGCTGTGTGATAGTAGTTGCTCATTGAGCTCCAGATAAAAAGCGGGCCGCTCGTCCTCGCCTGTGGCCGTGGCGGTGTGCGTATGCTTGGCGCTGCCGGCCGCCAAGTGGAGCGAAACATCGCCGAGGACCGTGTGACCAACACCGACGTGCACGTGCTCTACGGCGTTACGGAACAGCTTGTCCTTGCCGCGAAGATTTTGACCCTTACGTTTCGGAGGCATCTTTGCGTGACTTCCTCTGTCTTAGGAAAACGTGTGTGTGTGCACCAGTGGCGCTACTCTCGTGTAAAGCGCTTCACTCTTCAATCGTGCTTCGCCGTGAGTTCAGCGGACGCCCAGGCGATCTGCGTGCGAACACTCTCGGACCAGTTCCGCGGCGTGTGGGCTGTAGAAAAGCCCGGTAAGCGCACACAAACGAACGAACGAAGTATGACACACGAGTGACAACTCACCCTGCACGTCCCCCCTTTGTTTTTAGAGGGTATTTAACTGTATTAATCGATTCGTAAATCGTGGAGGACAGCGGATGTGTCTGCGTACGTTGGGCGTCACCAGCCGCAGTAGACGAGCACAACACCAACGCCTGTAACGGGAAATACGGAGTTGTCAAGACAAGCCGCCGAGCAAAGGGGACGTACCACCGGCGCTGACGATATCAGGCACGTGATGAAGACCTTTCCTTTGAGCACTCGCAGTTGACGCGTCGGGGAAGCTGCCAGCAAAGAGAGAAAAGAAAGAAGGCGGAGGGGAGGAGGGAACGGGAAATGAGTGGGAGCGCAGCCACAGCGAGCGGTGAGTTCGAATCGACAAGGATTCTGAGAAAAAGAAGGAATGCGCTTCATGGAGAACAGGAACGAAGAACAATCAGAAGAAATGATAGTGCAACCTTTCGAGACACCACACGGCTTCGTACGTGGACGGGTGACTCCACGGTGCCCCCAGAGGGCGGGGGCGACCCCGCGATCGACCTAGACGTTTGATCATTGATTTGTGTCATCACCGCATTACGTGTACACATGAGTGCCGGCGTCTAGACACACGAGAGGTAAAACAAAAAAAGGTGGTGTGCTCAAGGAACAAACCACACACGAAGAAACCAAACTGAGAATCGGAGCCAGGAGCGGACGGCTACTCGCACACCCTGTGCAGTGCGCATTGGACTCTCAACACAGCAACGTGCTTTGTGGTCGGCGTCTTTGATACCGGAAGCTCTCGACCTTTGCAGCTGTACACGTGAGTTTATGCGGGAGGTCGGCGCCGTATACCACATATCATCGAATCGTGTCGGAGGCCAACTAACGCGATACCCGTTGCCCACCAAACCGACAGAGGAAGCACGCACAGACGCACGTGAGCACAACTTCAGCAAGGTAGAACCCCGCCCGAGTGAGTTAACTAGGATGAGAGAAAACGAAAGAGAACAGGAAACGTCCACACGTGTGTGTGTCTGTGCACAGTAAAGATATCCAAATCTGCTAAACTGCGCATTACCACAGCTTCAAGAGAGCCGACCGCTGTTTAGCTTACAGGTCTGCCTGATGGCGATCGCTAGGGTCCGAAGGCGCAGTTGAAGCAGCCAGCGTACACCGGGTTCCCCATGGCCTTCTCCGCCACGACCGTGATGTGCAGGAAGCCGTCGTCGGCGCTGCAGCGGTCGTGGAGGTCGCCGAG
>JASAOL010000548.1:0-131825 GCA_030849045.1 Wallacemonas rigidus
GACGGTGCCGCTGCGGGGGTATGCGATGTTGAGCTTCATCGAAAACTACACTGTCGTTGTAATGCGGCCGTTACGATCGTGGTTGATATTGTGTTAGCGCGCGTGATAGCGGGTACGCGTACACAAGGAAAAAAGAGAGAGAGAGAAAGAAAGGGAGAAAGGGAGACAGTGATATGAAAGGAAGATAAATGAAAATTGTTTAAAATAATCCATACTGCTGAGAGAAGACACGTGGCCGCAGAAGTGAACGAGCGACGCGAGAGGGAAAACAGCAGTATCCCGATCGCGTGTCGCACAGCCACTTACCTGCTCGCTCGTTCTCGCTCATCTTCAGGTACCTAAATGGAGACGATAAAGGAGCTCCCCCGCCCTCCCCTTACATGGATGTAGAGCTACGACACAGTGGTATTGACGCTTGCGCACGCCCACCGAGCCCTCAGTCGGCCCATGCATTTCGACGGAAGTAGAAGGACTCTTTGGACGCGCAGCCACAAACTGTGTGTGATGATGTGTGCGACCAGCAGCCACCTTCGATCGCTCCCTGATATCCTTGAGTGTCAATCGCGTTGGCACATAGGGATGTCTGTTTGTTGGTTCGATTATCATAATTCATCCTACAAGGCGTGCATAACAGAAAAAAAGAGTCACTTCCCTTTGTTTATCCTAAGGTGCTAGTACACACTGAAATTTAAAAAAAAAAAAAAAAGAGCGAAAGCCACGCGACGGTGAGGCAAGCCGGAAAAAGAAAAAAACGCGCGCACAAACACACAGAAGAGCCTCATCGTCAATATCATTTTGTTTCGGTTGTCGATCGCGTTTATCACTTCTTTTCTTCATCATTTTGTTTGTTTTACGTTCGGCTGTACTCCTACGATGGAGCCAGCACAGCAACCAATACAAGAACTTTTCTGCGTCAGTGTGTGTGTGTGTTTTCCTTTTACTTTGCACTGCTGCCCTCCCAGAAGTTGTTGCGCTGCACGCCCTTGGTCGAGCTACTCTCGAGGGACGTCATGGCGGAAATAATTTCAATGAGCGACGACGTAATGCTGCTCTGGCGCGTCTTGTTGTACAGAGAGCTGGTCTTCTGCTGGAGAGAGCTGATGTTGGACAGCTGACCCTCGACGGCAACCAGACGAGCGGCCTGCTCAGACAGCTCGTTCTCGCAGACAGCGTTGAGAATGGCGAGGCTCGCGTGGAAATCGTAGAAATCGCGGATGAGCTCCTCATCCTCGTTGAGAAGGGTGTTGGCGAACAGGTAGCGGTGCTTCTGGTTCTCAGTGCTCGATGCGTCCGTAAGGTCGGCCTTCCAGGCCTCGTAGGAAGGGATGCGGTAGAAGCACTGCTTCTGGGAACCGGCGGAAATGCAGCGGTGGAAGAGGACTTCGTAGGCGTCAGCATCCGGAAGAAGGGCGTTCGCGTTCTCCCAAACGTACGTTGCATAGGCAAAGTGCATCGGCTCCTTCATGTCGTTAATGATGCCGGTCTTGAACTCCTTGGGGTAAAGCTTGCTGAGGGAATCGATGCCACGCTTGCCAAGAGGCATCAGGGTGGTCTTGGGGGTCAGCGCAGAGTCCACGATCTTGACCATGGAGCTGTTAATGGCGCCACAAGAGCCGCGGTTAGTCATGACAGGGATGTACAGGATCTTTGAGTCACCGGCTTCGGCGCTACTGCACTTGCTGAACGCCTTCTCCGTGTAGCGAAGGGTGAAATCGCGGGTCTTCGTGCGCGCCTGCGCCACGCGGAACTTTGCCAGTGTAACCATCTTGATGGTCTTCACGATGGAGTAGAAGCGGTTGTACCCCTCAAGCTTCTCCTTGTACAGACGGAGCTTGCCAGACATCTTGACAAAAGTTGACTCTCAGACAAAACGTGATGCGCTACTTGGGTGGGTGGGTGCGCAGTCATACGCGGGGCAAGGCGAGATATGGCAAGAGAGAGCAAGAAGCAGTAGGGTTTATGTGGATGAAAATAAAGGGGCATGCGTGTGTATGAGGGCAGGAAGGTAAATGACACCCGCGAGCACAGCGGCCCGATTGCACACACACACACACAGGCAGCTCTCGCAGCCTCCGATGTGGTGGTTGACGGATGTACAGTCTTGTCCTGAGACGGACTGCTCCTCTCACAGTCTCCATGGGGGTTTGCTACCGGCCAGATGGATGGTACTGGGAGTACGATAAAAACGCTGGACCAGTGGCGCGTCACGTGCAGTTGATCCTCAAGTGGAAATCAGTCACCGTTTCCGACGCGGCACAGTCCCAGGGACGATCTGGGCGGAAACCCTTCTGGCCCTGCTGCTCTTCACCTCTCGGGTAAGTGAGCACCGCCTGCCGAGTTGGACTCGCAGATGTTGGTGTAGCCGTTCACACGATTTTTCTTTTTTTTTTTTTCGCTGGTGTTGTTGTTGTGTGTGTGCGCGCTTAAGGAAACAAACAGATAAAAAAAAATGAGCACCACTGCCCCCAGCCGCCGCAACATCATAAACAAATTTTCAACGAGGCAGTGGTCACTGTTAGTCATGCTTTACAACGCATATCTTAATTGAGGTGGTAGTCTTTAAAGTTGCTCCTCTTCACTGTCGTTGTGGATAGTGAAAAGCACGTTCGCGCCCATACGTTGGCACGCACACATTCGTTCAAAGTGTCACATACGCTTGCACAGACGCGCAGACGAGTACAGGCGGGCGAGTCCTCATCCAACATCGTCGGTGAGTGGTCTGCGTAGCATCAATAGGACAAGAGAAGAGAGAGAGACAGGCAGACAAGTGCCCACATCGGGGGAAAAAATGTGAAGAGCAAAAATAAAAAAAAGTGTCAGAGAAACAGGTCGATCCGCTACGCTGGTTCATCTTTTTTCCCCGTTCCTGAGAGTTGTGGTCTTGCTTACCCGCTTCCCACATCTCTGAGCTTCTTGCTCGGATGACCTTTTTCAATTTCTTCTCTTTCGCCAGCCGCATGCTCTTTTTTCCTCTTTTGTTTCTTTCTTTCTTCCGTATGTGATTGAAGTCTGTGAGTTCTCGTGTGTGTGTGTGTGCGGTATGCTATTTTACCCTGTATGTTTCTTTGCCGTCATCCCTTCCATTCGCGCTCTCACCCTGTATGTGTGAGTGTACGCGCGTGGTGGTGGTGGTAAAGATGGCATTGAGTTATGACACCTGATGTTGCTTATTCGTCGTCAGAATCAGCCACACGGGAACGCTTCACGCCAGCGGCCCGAGATGCCTGGCCGTACTGGACACCCTCCGCGTTGGTCTTGACACCACCGTAATCGACATAGAACCAGTCGGACGGGGTGTTCGACTGAGGGCGGCCATACTTGTCGAGCAGGCCATCCTTCATCATGGAACGCTTCTTCACCGCAACAGGGCCGAGACCCCAACGACGAGGGTACGTGTCGCGATCCATAATGACGCGCTTGCTACGAGCAACAATGCCGTGGTCCACCGACGTCATTTGTGAGGTTGACATCTCAGCAAAGGCAATGGCGATGGCCTCACCTTTGGTGGTCATCAGCACAATGACGTCATCGCGCTCGATGCCGTTGTCGAAGCGAGCCAGGCCAGGAATCATCAGCTTGGCACCGTAGCAGACGGCGTTGACAGCAGAGTCCTTGACAACCACACGCTTGTGGTTGGTCAGCAAGTACTCGCAGGGCAGCACCACGCGGCGGATGTAAGCGTCATTCTTTTCGTTCTCCAGCATCCATTGGGCATCCATAACGTCGTGCATGGTGGAGAGGTGATCGTCTTCCGAAATGACGCCAGTGCGGATACGGCGGAGCTCCTCCATGTGGCCGCCTGCACCAAGGATAAGGCCCATGTGCACACACAGTGTACGGATATACGTACCCGCCTCGCAGTGCGTTTCGAACACAGCCAGATGGCGGTGCTTGTCGTACTCAATGAGCTGGTTGGAGTAGATATTGCGAATGCGCAGTTGACGCTTCACGGCAGCAATAAGGGGAGGGCGCTGGAAGCACGGGCCCGTCAAGCGCTGCAGGGCGGCATCCACCTTCTTCTGACTGACCGTGTCATGCAGCCGGAGGACGCCAACGTATGTCTTACCAGCGTTCTGCTGAGACTTCACAAGGCGCGTGGCGCGGTCAATGCAGATGATGAGAGCGCCAGTGACCTTGGGGTCGAGCGTGCCGGCGTGGCCCGTCTTGTCGCACTTGAGAATCCGCTTGATCCAGGAGACGACCTCGTGAGAGCTAGGGTTAGATGGCTTGTCCAGGTTGATCATGCCATACTTGAGGTACTCGCTGAGCGGACGACGAAGAGGAGACCAGCCAGACTCCACGAGTGTGAAGTGAGAGGAGCGGACATTCATCTTATCGTAGTTCTTGAGCAACAGCGGCCACTCATCAGCAGAGAGAGATTCGTTCCCCTTGTGGTCTCCCACAGGCAGAACGAAGTCCTCCACCCGCTGAATTTCACCAACACGCTTCTTGCCCATGATGCTGATGACGACGCTGACGGTTGTGTCAAGAAGGAACGAGGAAGAAGGTTACACACAATGGAACGCGCAATCTTTCCGTCAACCGCGGGATGTATCCGTGTAGACGCTGATTCGTTTTACGCTACGAACAAATGAAAGCACGAAGAGAGAGGCAGAGAGGGGGAGGGTAAAGGGTACGGTGAGGAGGTTGGGAAAAACAGAGATGTTGGCTAGTAGTCAACCACGCGAGGAATGAGACAAGCATGAGACGCCAAGGTAATACGATCATGAAGCGGAAAGAAGTGTGCGGGTGGCATAGGGGGGGGGGCGAACGTGGGTGCGCTGTCTACACTTCGGGAAGCCAGGCGGAGTAGGGTTTATGGAAACGCGGAGCTCGCAAGGTGCACAGTTAAACGGAGAAAAGGAATTGGGGAGTTGTTGCTGTTGTTTCCATGGTTTAGTTGCATGTATGTATGTGTGCCACAAACTGGGGGGGCAGCACAACGTGAACGGATACAAAAGGAGTAGATGAAAATCGACAGACGGGATAGAGGATGGCATTTAAAGCAGGAGAAAAAAGATAACGTGACGGCGTGTGGATAAGAAAGAGCAAAAAAAAAAAACCAGGGAGTGTGTGGCTAACGCACTGTGCGGCCAACGAGTGTTTCACAGAGGAACGTGGATTTGTTTGTTGAGCTTGTAGTGAGACAACAAGTACTCTCTTAACACTACGGCTTCACATAATTCACCCACGTCTTCACTAACTTCATTTTCATGCTCGTCGCGTGTTGGCCCGTGCCTGTTAATGTAATATGTTCCTCAAAATGTCACACACACACACACACACTACTACTGGTTCTCCCACACCTCCGACGCGCTCGCGTTCGCAGTCACTGTTTTAATAGCGGTGGTGGGGAAGCATTGCGCGCATCAAACTCATCCTGCGTCTCCCAGTAGCTGTATGTGTCATCCTCGCTGTTGTATCCAATGTAACACACGAAATCGGCGTCTTGCGCTTCGAGGGAGCGCCAGCGCCACAGGCTAAAACAGGGAGGGTCAGTGTATTCGTCCAGTTTATGAAATGCATAGGCATCGTAAGCGAACGGATATTTCCGTGAATAGCTTGGGCCGTACCCGATGAGGAGTTCTTCGCCTCTTTTAACGTCACAAACCGTGATAATGCTTAACCTGCCTTCCCGATGCACCGTCTGCTGTATCCATGCGCAATTAGCGCTCTCCTCCGGGCAAGGTTCGTTGACAAAAGGAGTCGCGGTGTTTGCGAATTCCACAAAGACGTCGTTATAATAATTAGCACAGTTAAGGTCCATGAGCGCATAAATGGGCAGAGGTCGGCCAAGTTTCATCTGTTCGCTGCTCAACGCATCTACGTAGCCCGGATAAACTCCGATGACAGTAAAAGCAGGAATGTCCACTGCAGCGATGACCCCAACGCCTCCGCCCTTCGACGCAATGCTCTCCTTGCGTGTAAGGGCTGCAGTATTTTTCGGTTGGAAGAACTCGCTCATCGCGTGCTGCAACGACGACATAAGTTCTTCTTCGTTGTGAGGGTGTTCACTTGCGGCAAGAATCGCCCTTATCTTCGACAGTGTTGTGGGAGGCAGCTCGCTATCCAGAGTCAGTGCACGGCCAGCCGCACGGCGTACATTGTCGACTTCGCGTTGCGGACGTGTGCGAGGCCATTGATCCTTACTGATATCACCGCAGGCGAAGCACTCGCGCATGTAAGATGAGTACGGGATGTTTGCGCGTTTCCATGCGATTTGATCGCTGCTGGCTGGCAGAGAGCAATCGCTGTGCACACAGGATCCGCAGTAACAGCAAATGAGAAGATCTTCGTTTCCTTCAGGGGCCGTGCATATTGAGCACATCTTGAACGCACAGTGTACTTGAACCGTGAGAAACTGGTTCCACACATGGTCGTCCGTGGCCTCGGCCACTGGGTCAGGAACTTTCAAGGTGTCCTGCCAGCAGCTGATGCTGTACGTTCCATTCCACCAAAACTGCTTCGATGTCGCTGAGTCAATGTTGAGAGACCACTCTTTGCACCGTGTTGAGATGACAACAATCTCGTCTGGAGCGCTCATTGCCGCCCACTATAACAGCTAAATAGAATGGAAAAAAAAAAAGGGACGCCGAGAGCAGCAGGAGAATAAGAAAAAGGAAAATAGAATCAACAGCTTAAGAGCGAACGATGTGTACCGGCAAACGCCACGAATCAGTGACGCGACAAGATGAGCAGCCGCTGATGAGCGAAAAATAAAGATGAAGGGTGATGCGGAGAACAGATTATGGAACCTGGTGCACACAATTCGACGGACGGAGAGCGATTCGAGTGAAGCAAGATCCAAAGCCACCACAGTTTGTAATAGGGCGAAATACAAAGTGAAAATACGAGAGAACAGCAGTGCAATAGTGAGCGCATCAAAGAAGAGAGAAGTACGACCCAGAGAGCGGAGAAGAGAAATAGTGTTGAAGTTGGGAATGACGTAAGGCAACAATATAGTCGGATTGAGAGTAAGGGGGCAAACGCGGCATTTAGCAACAGACGTAATTTGCTTTGATGCGTACACTGATGTGAGAAGAGAAAAGGGAACAAAAAAAAAGTCGTTGACCGCTGAGGTTGTACCAGTAGCGAAGTACCACTCAAGTAAAGGAGTAGGTAAGATACGCAGCCTTTATAGTTTTCGTGCAGGTAATCCTCTGATTGACTGTTTTTTTTTTTTTTTCCGTTCCTCCCTTGTTGACGTAGTGCGGGTTACATAGTTTTGTCAGCATTATTTCGTTTGTGCCAGTTAACAGACAGTACCGAATGGAACGATGTGTGAAGAATGTGACATGGCCGCTCCACAGTAGGACCAATGACAGATAGGGGGAAAAAAAAACAGAAGCCGATACCCCCTGCAGAAGCCACAGCGACTCCGCAATATGAGGTGGTATTTAGGTGTGATGAATAGCGCGAGGAGAAACAGAAACGTCTCTGGCGCCATTCAGCGCATGAGAAGCGTCACAACAATACACCGATAGACACAGATCGCAGCATACGTATGGAGATGAGCGGTAGCATTTTGACTTTAACATTCCAAAAAAAGAAGTGGGTTTTCTGCTTCGGCTGCAATTCGGAGGCGTTCACGAATACTTTCTGCCTTGAAAAAATCAACACTTCGGCCCAGGTTGTGCGCCTCGAAGGGATCGCGGAGCAGGAAAACCTGATGTCCTAACAAGTGCCAAAGCTCTGTCTCGTCAACCTGACCAAGTTGAGCAAACCACTCATTCTTCGTTCGAATGGGGTTGTTGACGCGGATATCGACCACGTCGCTGTCAAAGTCGAATGCACCAGCGCTAAAAAAGCGGAAAAATCCGCGTACGTCGTTCAAGACTGTTGCCTCATCAATGTCGCACCATGCCACAATACTGTGGACCCCACAAGGTTCCTGCAGCGATTCACCAGCGGTGGCCGAGGCTGACACGGCACCAGCAATCAGGGGAGAAACACTCACATGAATCTCATCACACTTGGCCGAGGTGAGACCGGTCTGCTGTGCGTAAAAAACGTACATGATGGTCAACGCATACGGTGATATCCAGCCGTGACGCGCGTTCAGTATTTGCTCCTTTTTGCCCCACTCCTTTACGCATAGCGCGCCCGCGCGTAGTCGCGCGTCAGATTGCATATACTGTCGAAGCAGTACACTGTTTTTGACACCATCAGCAGAGAGCGAAATGTCGAATTGGCGCGTGTCACCAGCTGCACTTCGCGTTGTCGCACACTTGATGACGGGAATACGCGCGCGGAAGATTCGCTGCGACTTGAAAGCAGTGTCGCACTCTTTGCACCGTTGTCGTATGTGATCGTGCAACTTCGACAGCACCTGTTCCTGCGCGTCTCGCGCAACTGGATTTACCCGCCATTCTCCTTCACCTCCGGTAGGTGTTTGGGCAAATAAAACGGCGTAGTCCGCGTCGCCAGTGTCAAATGCAGTTCCGGACACAGCAGAGCCGTACAGGAGCACAGCGGGCTTCATACCTTCTGTGACAGGCGTTCGAAAGTCGTGGACCATTGAATTAAGCCACCTACCCTGCTCACTAATCGCTTCGAGTGTGTTTTGCTTCAGTAAGCGCGACTGAACAGACCGGAGAAAACCAAGAGACATGATTAAGGTGTGTTCTGCTTTATTTTCGTTTACATGAATGCGGAGTCAAAAAGCGGCACGCGTTTATGCAGAAATTTCAGAGCCGTAGGGAAAATAACAAGGACTTAATAAATAGAGTATGAAGTATTTGAAAACGAAAAGAGAGCTTCACAACAGCCGCCGCTGATTGAGCCGATTATTTTGGTGTTAATTCCCAATAGAAAAATTTGCGGGAGGCGCTGGTAAGGGACGCAAGACACAGTCTTGGAAGAGTTTCTGGGAGACAAAATAAATGGAGGAGTGCGATCACACGCGTTTTTATTCCGCACACGCGCATGAGTAACACATTTGGTTCGTGAAAAGTGAGCTAATCGCGTCCCAGTGAATAGAGCCCCTCGAGCGAGGTGCTCGGGGTCCTGCTGACGACTAAACCTCAATGTTTCAGGGTGTATGTATATATGTGTGTGTGTGTGTGTTGGTATGTGTGTGTGTGTGTGCAAACACACGTCCTGCACAATTCTGCGAGATGCTGCCGACCCCACCATGCGGACCAGCGAGGCCTGCGCCACAGACGATGAGTCAAAGTTCACTATCAACAGCAATGAAGAAGTGGAAACAAAGTATGGCCTACGAGTCAATTGTCTGTGGAAAGGACGAAGCACACAGAATAGAATACCACTATTGCTGCACGTTGATCAAATAGAATCCAATATGTCGTCGAAGTCATCGGGGTGCTCAGCCATGGCCTTGAGTAGTTTTTCTTCTTCCATCTTGGCGTGATCGGTGGGTGCTGTGCTTGCAGTAACAGCTACACGTTCCGGACGGCGCTTGACATGGCGGGGCACAAACTGTAACTGTGACGTGTTGAGTGTCTCCACCTCGACCATGTCTCTTAGGATATCAACGTCATCGTCGTCGTTCTCATTGGCGTCACGCGAAAGGCGTGGCGCAACATCAGGCTTATAGTCTGCGCACTCGGGGTGACTTGCATTCTCTTTCGACTGCTTCTCGTGGAGACTCCTCAAGTCCCGCACCATTTTTTCTACCAGGTTTTTCCTCACCTTCTGCTGAGGTGCGAGAAAGCGCGCGCGCAGCAGCGATTCCAGTTCGGCCTCCAGCTTCACGAGATCCTCCTTCTGGAGGCGGTCCTCCCATTTATTCTTTTTTTCCTGCATTTCACGGGCTTCACGCTCCTCACGGGTTTCCTTGAAACCGTATCGTTTCGCCATGTTCGGTTTGCCATCCGCGGCGGGTGCCGGCGCAGCAGTTGCTTGAGCCCAGCGCCGAGCGGACATTGCGCCGCGTATCTACTTGTGACTGTGGGTGGTGCCTGCGCGGGTTGGTGGTGCGTGGGTTTGGGGGGGGGGGCGGGTGCGCGGGTTTTTTGGTGAGGGGCGGGTGGCGGCGGTATGAGGGGGGGGGGGGGTGCGCCAGGGGGCGGGCGGCGGCGCGGCGCGCTCGGCGCCGCCCACCACCCGCGGGCAGAACACAACGCCGCGCCCGCGCCGCGAATCGCCCGCAGAAAGCCAACCCCCACCCACCCACCCCACGCCCCCACACCCCCACGCCGCCACCGCCTCAAGCGCGCACCCAGGCACGCCAACAACGCACCTATGAATCAAACAGAAACCAAATCTTGTAAAATCTGCGAGCACGCAGGGGCCGTTACAAGCTTATCAGAGCTTGGTTTCTGCGGACGTTGTACGCAAAGATACGGTTGGATGTGCACACGGTATATTGAAGCGGTTCAAGGAAAACTACAGCCATTAGGGTGGCAGGCGGAGTTACTCGCATGCCCCGCGCGACCTCAGAATGTCTTCACGGTCAGATCTCAGAAGTGCGGTGTTGTCGTTCTCTCTCATGTCGACAAGCTTTCCTTCCTTGCTGTTGTGAGCCGTTTGGTAATCAATGTGCGGACGGTGAAGCGTGATAGAGATGTCAAGGTGAAGCATAAGAAACGCACGTAGTACCTCTCCAATTAGTTTCACCTCGTTTCTTTCACTGCTCACAAATTGATTCTTCCGTCACCTGGTACGCTACATGGATTCCACGGATTTTGATGCGGCGCTTTACGCTTCCTGTGTGTATCATATGGACACCCGCAGGCAGGACACTACCGTAAATTAATCGGAAGAAAAAAAAAAAAAAACACTCTCTGATCACACGTACCCAGGTGTAAAGAATGAGCTTCTTCCCTACGTTGCTCGGATGCGATCCACATTTGTCCGTGCTCAACGTTGGGTAGAGACAAGTGTTGCGGTGAGTTTCATTATAATCAAATCCACACCAAGCAAGTTCATTTCTAATTTTGTATTTGCTGTACACTCATCGTTTTCAATGTCACTCTCTCCTCCTCCCCACATCCTCCCCACACATGTGAAATATGTGTCCTCCGTTGTAACCGCGCGTGCTTTGTTCTTTGCACTTGACTTCTTTGACTTGCTTCTTTTCTTTCACAGAGAAATCGGCATAATGGTCAAGGCTATTATCCCCAAGGCAATCGTGAAGAAGCGCACGAAGCGGTTCACCCGCCACCGCTTTGAGCTGTTCCCCCAGCTCAGCTCCAGCTGGCGCAAGCCCCGCGGTGAGGACTCTCCCGTCCGTCGCCGCTACAAGGGCCAGAAGGCTATGCCGAACAAGGGTTACGGTAGCGACCGCGTCACCAAGTACATCACCCCGTCCGGCTTCAAGAACTTCCCCATCAACAACGTTCAGGACCTCCACATGCTGGTGATGCAGAACCGCAAGTACGCTGGTGTGATCTCCTCCACTGTTGGTGCGCGCAAGCGTAAGGCTATCGTCCGCAGGGCCCTCGAGCTCGATGTGCGTCTGGTCAACGGCAACGCCAAGCTGCGTCGTGTCGCTAACCAGTAGGTGCGCCGTTTTCTTCTCTGATTCATTTCTCCTTTTTTTTTGTTGTTGTTTCCATCCATTCCAGTCCAAATAAAAATAACAATGAAAATGAAAAATTATAGGTCAACGAACGTCAGAACAGAGTGCCGTTTGTCAACGAATCGAGCGCGCTGTTGATGTGTTTCTGGCTCAAAAAAGAGTGCAGAGCGTGAGTCTCTCCGTATATCTCGTATTGCTATTGGACAAGCGTCACAGATGCTCATCGTGTGGGTGTGCACATTCAAATCTCTGTTGCACTGTGCGTTTCGATTGTACCCACATCGCCAATACCCCCCCCCCCCCCCTGCATAGCTGATACACAGAGACCGTTTGGTCCTCTTCCAATACTTGCTTTCTACTCATCATTCCACCTTCTCCCTTCCTCTTCCTCCCACTTCGTACCTCTCCATTTCCATTGTGCACTGCTTAACAATTGCGCTCCTCTTTTTTTTTTTCTGTTCACTTTCCGCTTTTTTTTTTCTTTGTTCGTTGTCTGTGGGTTTTCTTTGCGCATCTCGTCAACAACTATTTTTTTTTCCCCACTGCGGCAATTGGCCACGTAGCCTAGTAGCTCTTTTTGACACTTCTGTTAAAAGAAACATACACAAAAAAGACACTCAAAATGCCGCACCCTGATCACAAGAAGTACCGTATCCAGCGTGAGGAGCTCCCCGCTGTGCCCCACTTCAGCGACTTTAATGATCCGCGCTTCACCGCAACCGCAAACAAGCAGAAGAACGGTATTCTTGCCTACTACCAGTGGCTTCACTGCATCGGTAACTGGGGCGAGGAGCACTCCATGTGCAAGAAGATGCGCTGGTACGTGGAGCGCATGATGCACGAGACGTGGCTTGAGAAGTGGGAGGAGAAGCGTGCCCTCGGCCACTTCGATCACACTGTCCTGTACGGCGTGAAGCCCTGGAAGGAGTTCGAGCCCCTCTACCAGCCCGTGAAGACGAACCGCAAGGGTGCGTACGAGTTCTGGCTGGACCGCAACTTCGAGCCTCTGTACAACGAGGATGCGGCTGACTGGCGTGAGACCGCCCCTATCCTCCACGATATCTACGTGAAGGGCAAGAAGCCTGTTGAGTAATTCAGCAGTGCACATTCACGTGCACATGCAGACACTCACACGCTTGCACGCAGCGTTTTTTTGTGTGTCTTGTCCGTGAGTGTTAGCACTTAGTTTTCGTTTCTTTTTTTTTTTTGTCTTTGTTTGCTTCGTCTGGTTACCTTTACTCCACCGTGGTGAAAGAAGAACGAGAGAAAAGTGAAAGAGGTCAGAACACAACCAGTCGCGGACGCCGCTCAGTGAGCTCTGCGAGGAAGCTGGACCAGCGAAGAGCAGAAAATTGTATGAAAAAAGAGAAAAAAGTAGGTATCTTGTTCATTTCCTATTGTTTTTTTCTTCCCGTCTTTTACCCACAAAATATAGTAGTAGTGCTCCATCTCAATCACCAGAAAAGAAAAAAAAATCTGCCATTAAAAAAAAAAAAAAACGCGCGCGCACAAAGCTACCGTACAAGTACAGTTTCAATGCGTGTGTCCAACTGCAGGTCATGTCGCTTAACAAGATGTGTCGGGCCCCATGCGTATCGGTGTGTGCATGTATCCAAGGATGATAATCACCGCGACAGCTATCCAGCGTCTCACCGGTGGTTCCCGTGTTGCACTTGATCCGTACATCTGCGGATAGCCGTGCTGTGGCGCGACGGCTGTGCACCGTTGAGAAGCTTAAACGTTTTCAGTGCATGCGCTTGTGTATTGTGACGCGTCACTCCCGATGGGGTGTTGCCAAATATCAAAGGGACACCGGCGATATATATGCACTTCCAATCCAAGCATCAGTGGCAGATTGTTTTTGTCTGCCGCTGACCTACCCCTGCACACACAACAACAACAACAAAAAAAAAAAAATGCACCCTCTACCTCTCTTTCTCTGACATTCTTTTCCACTATTTTTCTGTCCGCTCTGGGCTCCTCTTCGTTCCCCCTCTCAAGAAAAAAAAAAACTCAAATCAGCTGCCCTCCGGCATACCGTTTTCACTGTCGTCATCTGCGTGAAGGTCGCCTTCAGTGAGCTCAGTTTACTATTAGTTCCCCACTATTTTTTTTTTCTTCTCTTGGCAACGGTGCAGTAGTTGCGCTCCAATTGTTGCTCACTCTTCGCAAATTCACCAGCGTCCACGTGGGCATAGGAAGCAAAGTCCGAGCAGCCCCAAGAATACACTTAGCGGCACTCAACGAAGCAGAATAGCGCGCGAGCAAACAGCAACATACACGGACAAGAAAAACTTTCACAATGTCCGAAGCGTACTACGGCCTCACCACGTTCAGCCCCTCAGGCAAGCTTGTCCAGATCGAGTACGCAACAACTGCGGCTGGTAAGGGCACTACAACCTTGGGCGTGAAGGCGATGGATGGCGTCGTGATCGCTGCCAAGAAGAAAACTTCATCAGCCCTTGTTGACTCGGATTCGCTCCAAAAGGTGTTTGTTCTCGATCAGCATGTCGGCTGCACGTACAGTGGAATGGGCCCTGATTGCCGAGTGATTCTTGATGCCGCCCGTAAAGAGTGTCAGAAGTACAGGCTCACATTCAACGAGCCCATGCCCGTGAGCCAACTGGTACGTGCGATCAGCGGTCTCTACCAGGAATTCACACAGTCTGGTGGTGTGCGGCCCTTCGGCTGCTCTTTGCTGGTCACTGGCGCAGACGCGAACGGGCACCACCTATACCAAGTTGACCCTAGCGGCACATTCTGGGCCTGGAAAGCTGCGGCAATCGGCACGGGAAGTGCTGACGCCAAGGCGTTCCTAGAGAAGCGGTACACGAGTGAGATGGAACTGGAAGATGCCGTGCATATTGCCCTTTTAACGCTAAAAGAAGGATTCGATGGCAAAATGACGGAGGAGAACACACAGGTTGGCCGCGTGAGTGAGGGGCGCTTCGAGATCCTGACGCCTGAGCAGCTTCGTGATTATCTGGACCAGATCTAAAGAAGCGGTGATTTCTTTCTGTGTTTTTTTTTCCACTTGATCTTGGCGCCATCTTTCTTGTGTCGCGACCTCGCGCCCAAGTGAATGTGACAACTATTTGTATCTTCAAGAGAATCAGTGAGACCGCAAAAAAAAAAAAAAACATTAGAAATACGATTCTGTCACTGCAGCACTCAGACGCGCACATCGCCACGAGCAGAGAGGTGCAGAAGATGTAGGGGGGGGGAAAGGCATATGTCGCACAGCTAACAATGTGGTATGTCATATGCGCCATCATTTGTTTATCCATCGCGCATCCACGTTCACACGTCGTAGGGTGCTTGTGGAATAGAGAGGCCCCACGCTCAAGTGGGCGGGCACACCACTACTGGCGTACCTTTTGCACTACCGTGCAGCTGTAGCGAACAGACTTTCTGCTGCAGCTTCGATTGCCGCAGGTGTGTGTGTGTGTGTGTGCTGCTCTGCACTACGGATCGTGCTCCCCTGCCTCTTGTCCTCCCGATGTGATGCGATATTGCCTTTAAACACTACCCTTAAACGTTTGCAAACAATTCTCGTGCTCTTCTCACCCTTTTCTTCCCTTATCGACACTCCGTGGCAGTCTCCAGTGTCTGTGCGGAATACAGTCATTTTCTTCTTGGTCTTGGTGCAGTGTAAAATCAATTTGTTACTGCTATTCACGACGCTCATCTTACGGCGCTTCACATCTCCCTTTGCAGCTCTGACAGCGAAAAACTTTTGTTGCTGAGTTAGCGGTCCACCAAGGCTTGCTGACATCCATGAGACTGGTTTCCGCGCGGTCATCTCATTTCTCACTCTCTGTTCCCTCTGTCACCGCTCGTCTTTGTGCGTCGTGAGCGATGGATCTTTTACGGCGCAAACTCATAGTCCGCAGCCGGTTGGCAACGTACCCTAGAAAGATCCTGACAAAGGAAGCCTATCTTTCTCTCTGCGCGACACATGATCGTGTCAAGGGGCTTTCATCGGTGGAAGCAGAGCAGTTTCTGCACAGCCTGTGTTCGGCAGGAACGATTGCGCCACTCGGAAAAGACCTATATCATCTTTCCCCGGTAGACGTTATTAATGGGGTGCATATGGCGTGTGGACTTACTCCATTCGAGGCAAATTTGCCCTCTCTTGTTGAGAAGCATGAGGACATCTCATCGAGCCTCAAGACAATGTCTGAGCGAACCTCTGACACGGTAGAAAGGGCAGCTGTAAAGGAAAAGGAGTTTTGGGCCACAATGACATTCCTAAGCGGTTTGCAAATGACAGTTCTCGCGTACTTGACATTCGTCGTGTGGGGATGGGATGTCATGGAGCCAGTGACGTACTTTATCACCACCATCACCGCTCTCGGCTCGTACGCCTACTTTCTGCTGTTTCGCCGTCAACAGACCTATGAACAGCTTGACAACATATTGCTCCCACGTTACATCACGCAGGACCTTATTGCATCAGATCTGGATGTGAAGAGGTGGCTCAAGGAGGTGGAAATGCATGGAGAACTTGCGGCCGTTTTGCAGGAAGATGTACTTCTCGGAAACCCTCCTAGCTTTCCCACCAAGCAGACCCAAAAGTGATTCTCAATATGTACTTGCTTCACATCTTTTTTTTCTTCCCCTTCTCTTGCTCCATTCTGGTTGCTACGCTTCACGACATCGATGCGTGGATTTCTTCTTCTCTATCGTTTACACTATTGGTGTGGTTGCGACTATATCTGGTCTCTCAGATATCGTCGCGGTTGTGGACACGTGTGCTCATCATCTGACTCTCACCGTCCACAAGAAGGAAGCGCACATCCTTGCTGTTTTTTTTTTCTCCCCATCTGGTAAGGCTCTGCGCTCGGCTTCAGAGACTTCGCTGATAACAACAACAGCAACACAAGGTGAGGTCCGCAGTGACACGGAGCCGATGGAAGGCGACCGGCTTCAGTCCCACAAAACACTAGTGTACCAGGGAATTAGCGCACGCTCTTGCTACAGAGTGCGCATCCACTGTTGCACATGACGGCTTTTCACGGTCATGTATTCCTATTCTTCGCACGTCTGACGTGAACACACCCGTGTACGTCGCGTTTCGTTCAAACCGGACCAATGCACATGCACGATTTCTTCCTTCATTTCCGTTGACGTTCTCTATGTCTGCGTGGACTGCTTCCCACTTCTTTTCTGCGTTTTTTTTTGTTTCCTCTTTTGCTGTTGCTCGTACGCCACTCTTCCCCTTCTCGCGATACCCGTTTCCTAGTAATTGCAGGCCAAAGCAAAAGGTGAAAAGTAAACAGTCAAGCAAAAGCTAGTTTTCGTAGGTCTGCAACAAATACGCACTCATTACTCTCGATGTCTTGGACAGTGCAGGAGGACGAATACAGAGTTTCCGGATCGGATAATGTGGTGCATGCACCGAGCGTTGTCAGTGAGACGCTGCTAGCGGACACCTCGAGACGCAAGCCTTCGGGCAAGTACACACAGAGCACGCAGGTATTTGCACCTGTTGCGGTGGCCACTTACCCCGAAGCGTACACTCCTATGAAGGAGCCAATAGAGCCCATCTCTGGCGGAGGATGGAACAGTGCTCGCTCACCAGTGGCAGCAGCCACGGCTGCCCCGGTCCCGTTGTACTCGAGTCCTGGTGCACCGTCATTTTCTCCTGGTCAAGGGAGCTTTGCACCGCGCTTTCAGTCTAGCATGTGTGAGCGTGGAATGAATTCCATGCCTTCTCCCTACGCAACTATGCCCCGCCGTGGGAAGATCGGTAGCAGCAATAGCGGTGCTGCATTTGGTCGTCCGATATCTGCTGAGGCCCCGAGAACGTCGTCCCTGCCCGTGGATGAACGGGACTTTGTAGCAGGTGATGGGGTAAAGTGGGGTGCGGCCTCAGCTCGCATGGGCCCGCCACAACACCCGTCGCCTGTCAATGTGACCCCTGACGGCTTGCGCGGCCACGTCTATGAGATCGCTAAAGATCAGCACGGGTGCCGTTATCTTCAGCGGTGGCTCGACACAAACTATGACGTGGAGACGCTTCAAGTGATAATGACGGAAATCATACCTCACGTGGCAGAGCTGATGACCGATCAGTACGCCAACTTCTTGGTGCAAAAGCTGTTTGACACCATGCCAGACGATGTCCGATACAGCGTCGCCTGTGTGGCGGCGCCTGAGATTGTCGCGATTGCGCTCACACCTCACGGCACGTTTAGTGTGCAGAAGATGATCGAGACTATCTCCACCCGCGAGGAGATGGAGATTGTTCGTGAATCCCTCGCAAACGATGTCGTGTGTCTCGTGAAGGATTTACACGGCAACCACGTCGTTCAGAAGGTTCTCCAACGTTTCGACTACGCGGACAAACAATTTATTTATGACGCCGTCATGACAGACTGCACCGCCATCGCCAAAAACAAGCAGGGCTGTTGTGTGCTCCAACGCTGCCTGGAGTACGCGTCGCCACAGCAACGTGCGATACTCATCAAGCACATCTTGTCGTGTTGCCTCGATATTGTCCAGGATCCATTCGGGAACTACGTCATACAATACGTGCTGGACAGCCGCGAGCCATCTGTGAACGATACAATTGCTGTCATGTTCCTCCCTCACATTGTGTACCTGTGCATCAACAAATTCAGCTCGAATGTTATGGAAAAGGTACTGCGTGGTGCATCTGTGGGGATCCAGGAGATGTACGTTGAGACACTTTGCAACCCGGACATCGCGACGCGGCTCATTCAAGACGACTACGGCAACTATGTTCTGCAGACAGCGCTTTCCATCACCACGTCGCGCTGGGGAGAGCGGTTAATTGCTGTGCTGCGACCGTTGATGCCTCTGATCAAGAACGCCCCGTACGCCAAAAAACTGGAAGGCAAAATGGAGTCCCTGGTGCGGCGGAACGCCTGTGACGGAGGCAGCGGCGGTGGTAGCGGTGGCCTTGTGTACCGCGGCGGCTACAACAACAACACCAGCAGCTCCATTCCTCGGACGGACTACTCCAGCGGGCGAGCCAACCGCGGAATGCCTTACAACACACATCACCGCTTCCACGAGCCTCGGTCGTCCACGTGGCAACCTTCCTAGTTGAAACCTTCGCAAGGCGAGGTGCCCTGCTACGCTGCACCGATGAGCCCTTTCAAACCGCTGCGAACGGCATCGCGCTCAGAGAGGAAGATGTGGGGGCAGGCAGTAAACAACCTTCCTACTCTTTACACCAAAGAAGCGAGACCGTCAGAATACATATGAGCGTATAAAGAACAGGAAGGAAGGAAGGGCAGGGACACAGCAAAAAAGCATGGAGACCGCGGCAGCTACTGTTTCCGACATGGCTGTATTCACCCGAGCTCAGTTTTTTTTTCTTTTTGTGCATTTTCCCATTGATCAGCCGATGCGTGACGTACTCGCGCGGTCTCCGTTGCTCTCGCTCTCTCTCTCTCTGTAGCCCTTCTTTTTCTTTTTCCCTGCTTTGCTCCGCTCTTGCTTTTCATTGGGGACGTTGACCTTTCTACGCTTCCCAGGGAACCATCTATTACCTTCTAACTGTACACTTCAATACTACTCAGAGATGAAACGTGTGAAACATACCCCCAATAACGTTGTCAATTAATGATGCTCTTTTGTACTGTTCTGGCAAGTCATTGCGTGACAGTGCCACTCTTTTTGTTTCTGTTCTCCTCGCTCTTTGCCACACTCCATCACCGTCTAATGCTGCTCATCAGCGCTGAAATACAGTACTCACGTGAACGCAGAAACCCCACCCGTATGCCCACGTCATCTCAAACTACAACGAAGCGAAGATTGCGCTGAAAGAAAACAATACAGGTACTTATGTGTTCGCCCGTGCGTGTGTGTGGGCGCACACCCAATAGCACCAAGGTGATCCACACACGCTTCCCCCTCCCCCTCGCAGATGTGCACACGGACAGCTGACGACGTCGTGAGCGGAGCCGCCATCTCCTAGCACCACTGGAATGTGCGCGCATACAATGCGAGGTGATCATCTGCTGGTGCCAGCCGTTTCCATTTCTCTTTCGTGCAGAGCGCTGGATGTGGCGTAGGCCAGTCGCGCATCAGTATATCTTCGAAACACCGTGCTCTCTCCTTCTTTTCCTACACTCCGCCACAACGGGCATACCATCAACACGCCCAAGTCCTTGACAACAATTTTCCAGTGCGTTCGCTGATACATGCTCAAGTGATAGCAAGCGCGATAGGCTCCATTACCCACGACGAAACACTCATTTCCACACACACACACACAAACACACTAACATTATCTCTCACCGTCACGCTCCAGGTATTAAAAACAACAACAACAACAACAACAGAACTGTGCGGCCAAAGAATTAGAAATCCCCTTCGGCACTGTCATACACTAGCATCAAATGCTGTCAGGAGACGAGCTGAGGCAAGCGGCCACCGACTTGTCGTCGGATGACTTGGCTGTTTCTATGGAGGCCAAAAGAAAGATGACTGACGCGCTCCTCCCAGAGCACATCGTTGCACTTTGCCAGTCGGAAGAGAACGCAAATCAATTGAAAGAGCTGCTGGACGAGGTGTCACTGGACGAGGTACTTGAAGTGCACACGGTAATCGGCGGTGCCTTGACACGTCTCATCCGCGATCCAGCCCTTGGCCCCTCTGTTGTGACGGATGCCAGATACCGTTTTATCATTGATTTTGCTCTCACCACGCTGTGCCACACTGATACAGCCATTGCGAACTCAGCGAGGCCCCTAGCACTCGCCATGATGGAAACTGCTGACCGCTGTGAAGGAAGAGGCGTGGCTACGCCGTGGGCTATCATGGATGCACAACTTCGTTGCCCCGCTGTTCTGAGACTCTTCGACTGCGACGCGATCAACTCGCCGGAGACGAATAATGTGTGCCGCATGCTTCTTGCTCACACGGGTCTTGTCCAGTTTATACTCGATGAGACCTGTCGACTGTTCAATGAGGATCTTCTTTCACTCTTCAATTATCTCGTCGTTTGCGGTGCTCTGAGCCACCACGTACCGCTGCCTGAGCAGTTGCTAGGCTTGGTGCGTGGTGCATTGGAGCACACTGAGGACGGCCTGATCATTAGTGCAACGTGTCGATTCTGTAGCGTTGCTTTACGCAACAGCGAGTCCAACGCACGCGACTTTGGCTTCCAGTGGATCTCACGATCTCTCAAAGCACTCAAGGCGGATCCAGACACGGTGGAGGACGCTGTCCTCGACGTCGTCGGCGCCGCAAGTACGACGTCTACGGGCTGGACCGCTGCGCTGGCTAGCGGAATGGAGTCGTCCATCATGTCGCGTCGCTTGACATCTCTGTCGGACGCATCACGGAGCTCGGCGCTGCATCTTTTGAAGGAGTTGCTTGCCTCCTCCTTCGTGGAGGATGCGTTCTTCTCGGATAGCCTTTTGCACGAGGCCTGGGGTCTCCGCAATAACCCCGAGGAATCTGTGCGGCTCGCAGTCTGGCGTGTCATCGCGCGCGTGATGGACAAGGAAGCGCTGCGAAAAAACCTGATTGCCCTCATCGCGTCCAACCTTTGTGGTGCCGGCTCCCATGACGACAGTGTCGCCGTCCGCAAAGTGCAGCTTGAGGTCATTCACAAGTTGCTCTCATGCAACTCACTTCCCAACAGCACCCGTGAGGCACTGATCGCACGCGCCGAGAGGGGGCTGTACCCGCCAGGGTCATGCGGCGTGGCTGCGATGACGCGAGACTGAGCTGTCATTGTGCGGCGCTCCTTGTCTTGCACGAGCCTGCACTATTCATCATCTCTGTTCCAACGTAATCTCACTTGCTTGTCTCTATCGTGTTTCAGGCTGAGCGAACGATGCGATTCGCGTGGTGCGACACACATCTGTGCACTGAACTGTGTGTCGATACTAGCCTGATATGTCTGTCGCTGTTGTTTGCACTTCCTGCTACCGTTTCTATTAGTATGGCATATCCTGCCCCGTGATGAACCGCACCTATACGTTCGAAGCTGAACACCATTCCCCCACTCAAGCGCCCGTGCTTTCGCGCACAGTATCTTTTCGTCTCCTGTAGTCACTCTGGTGGCTCGTGGCTCATCTCACTCTGTATACACGTGAGATGTGGGAAAAAGGGCCCGCAGTGGTCGCCGTCCTCTGTCGTCATTAGCTCTCCTTTTGTCTGCGCTACGTATTTCTTCTCCTTTTCTCCTCTGGTCCCTTTCTGTGTTTCACTGGTGTCGTATCTCTTGTTTTTTTTTTTTTCAATCGGACAGAAACGCAGTGTCTGCTGGAATGTCAACACCTCGTGAACGCGCAATCGTGCTCATTGACGGGCCGGCCATGGTGCACCGCTGGTACCACCGATGGCGCTACGTGTCCGCGAAAGGGGATATCGACCCGAAGCGCTTTGCAATTAAGAACGCACGGTATGCCATCGCACTAGCGCACAGCTTCGATCCTAGCCATCTCGCTCAGCACCTTCCCTCGCCGCTGGTTGAGTACACGCACACACCGAAGCACAACAAGGTGATTGTCTGTTTTGATCAAGGTGATGGTGGGCGTCGTCAGATCTACCCCGACTACAAAAAGAATCGTCTGGAGATCGAGCGGCGTCCGGAGTTGTTGGTGATTGAAAAGGTGGCGAAGAAGGTGTTCCAAGACGAACCCGCTAAAACCCTGATTGTTGCACCTGATTGCAGCGCGCGCCTGAGGAAGCTGAACGCAGAAGCCGATGACATGATTGCAACGCTCGCGCTCCACAACCAGCAGCTGAAGATCCCAACCGTCGTCATTTCCCACGACTACGACCTCTACCAACTCATCGATGAGAACAGCAAGTCCTACAATTACGATCTCCGCACAAAGCACTTGGTCTCTGAGAAGGGTGTTATCGACCGTGTTGGCGTCCACCCCAAGCTGATCCGCGATTTCAAGGCTCTCGCCGGCGACTCGTCCGACAACATCCCCGGCATTAAGGGTATTGGCAAGACGCGTGCCAGGCAGCTACTCAAAAAGTACGGCGACCTGGAAGGCGTGTTGTCGAAGGGTGTAAAGAATCAGGGCGGTCACGTTGGTGATCTGCTGCGCGGCGGCAGCAAGGATGCCCTCATGTCTCGACAGCTCGTCGATTTTCGAATGTGTCCAACGCTCCTCAAAGCATGCGAATCCTTCCTCAAGTCGTAATGAAAGCACGGCGAACAGGCGCCCGCTGTGTGCGTCGCGTGATCAGCGCACTGCTCTGAATATGGCGATCCCGGTCAAGTCGTTGCCATAGAAGTCTGTTGCAGGCCTGTGCCAAGGGGTGCACTACTTGACTTTGCTTCCGTGCTCTGTTCTAAACAGGACACACACACACACACACACACAGTTGAGATGCCAACAACAACCATAGATACATACATGCGTACATGGAGCGTGAGGCGCAAACGGCGGTCAGGTGATGGTTGAGGCGGGTATCAGCAGGGTGGGGACTCTCATGGTGCCCCTCTGCGCTTCCCCATTTTCTTTTGTTCTGACGTGTATCATCACGCACAGTTGTACTGGGAGGACCTCTTTGGCTGCCCGTTGCTCAGCCCGCCTACATGAACGCCTGGGCGTGAACATGTGTGCACGTGCACTCGCCATCACTTTTTTTATTAACTTAGAAAACGCTGTCGATGCGATTCGACAAAGCGGCTGCCCCAAAGTGCTCATCGCATTACGTACGCGTCTCGCGGTGCCGCTTCTGTCCCCTCGTTTGACGTGGTCGCAGCCCCTAGGCAGTGGGACACACTTGTCCTCTTCCGTTGTGCTGGCGCGAGTCCTTGACCACGTTTTTGGTGAATAGATGTGTAGACAACAACAAGAGTGACGAAAACATAGCCAAAGCGAAGAAAAACGTCTGTGCGGCAAACACACGCAGATACGTACACAGAGAAGCCACTCTACCAAGAGGCCATTCTGACACTCACTCACAACAATGGAACGCTGCTCGACTATTTGATGTAGTCATCAGAGTGCACACTTCCCATCGTAACGGCAGCACGTTGATAGACGTCGGCTCTCTCTCACAGAGCTTCGCGTACAACGTTGCGACCACTCTGTAGCTGTCGTCTCTCTGCTTCGCAGTCCATGCTATGGACAGTCTCAGACAGAATATCGGCGCGTAAAAACACCCCTCTTTTTTTTTTCTTGGCGGTGTACTGGCACACGCTTCGCCCTTCATTTTTTTTCCGTTACACAATCAAAACTATTCACTCCGTCGCTTTCCATCTCTTCGTTGATACACTGCTTTTTTTTTCCTAGTCGTAGTGACACCTGTGAAGTAAAACATCACAACGAGGCTATTTGCTTCTCTTCACTCTTCCCTCCTCCGCACCACTTCTCGCTTCTCATGGCGCAGTCTCAACAAGAGCCGCCACTGCCGAGGTATCGCTTTCAGGAAAGCACTGGTACGTGGAAAAGGGAGGCTCCTCGCCCTGCGGGGTCACCGCGAGTGACATCGGGGACCAATCCCAATGCGGACCTCGAGCGTGGTATGTTTGAAAGCTCGTACGACTACTTTCTCCGGCGCTCATACACGGTGCAATCATCGACAACAAAAACGGAACGTCTTCGTCAAGCGCGTACCGAAACGCTGGAGCAGCTGGACAAATTCCAACTTCGTCATCTCAACGCCAAAGATGGACAGGCAGCTGATGACAAGGATGGTAGCAGCGACGACGAGGAAGTGAGCACGCATCGGCTCACCGGCACGGGCAAACATGTCACCGCTCCCTCTGGTGAGGAAAGGCTGCATCTCAGTGAAGCTATGCACCCCATAATGGGCTTCGTCGCACAGGCGACATTGCCAGAAGTGTATGCGGCACTGCGCACAGTCAAGGGTAGCGCTTCTTCTCTGACTGATTCTCCACACACCGCCCGCTTATCACGCGAGGAGTTTCACTGCTTTCTCGCGCTCGTCGGCGACTCGGCACTCATTAGCGAGGCTTACGAGGACCACATGTACACGACGCTTCCCCAGTACGACCCAACGACCGGGTCTGCTGACGTCTTCCCTGTCTTTTCGTACATCGTGGCCCACCGGTACCACCCTTACCTTGACCGAAACATCGCGGCACTCTTCCGCGCGTTCGACACTGACCAAAAAGGACTGATCCCCGTCGAAGCGTTGCATCCCCGCGTCATTGCCGCCTGGGCGGAGGAGCACACGTTCGGCAACTTGCGAGAGCAGTGGCTGAAGTTCTCAGCCGCTTTGGAGGAGGAGGAGACCATTGGCCAACACATGTTTAAAGACTTCTCCCTCGTTGACTCACCAACAGTAGCGGTCCTCCTGTGTTCCTCCGAGCAACTGTTTGCTGCCACGAACTCGGTTGACTTGGACGGAAGTTAGAATAGGCTGTCGACTACCGTTCTGCTGTCGACGCGTGGCGAGCGCACACACATGCACATGCGCAAAGACCACCACCACACCGAACGCCAAACAGAGGAGCGAGAGGCGCACAAGTAGGAAACCCACCACAGCCGCTCACTTCACTGTGGTGCCCTCGCGGGCCTGCGTGTGAGCGAGTGCACCTACAATGTACACTAGGCGCTGCACGATGCCTTGAGTGCCATCCTCTGCCACGATATTTCTTTTTGTTTTCATTTTTGCCCACATGCTTGAGGTGAAATCAGTCCATACACAACTCACGCACCCAAAGAAATAGTAACAACCGTAGTAGGAAAAAAAAACCCACAGGTGCCAGTGAGAGCAGTTCTTGCGTTCCATACATCGCTACCTGCACGCTAGCTCCTCTCCACGGATCCGCAACGTGGCGGTCTCGGCACGCCATCCTTGTCCGGGCCCACACGCGCTCCAGTTCCCCCCTACTTCCCTCACAACCGCGCGCATCGCTCACTCATTTCTTCTCGCGTCTCTGCCTTTCCCAATATCCTGCCGTGTGTGTGTGTGTGTGTATGTGCCCATTCTGTATCCGTGTTGTGTGCGAAGATCACACACAGCTGTCTCGGTTCTCTTGTTAAGCAGCTCTGAGTGACAAACACTCGCCTCCTCTCTCTCTCTCTAAGCCCTTGTCGTATCAGCATGTCCGAGATCCCTCTCGCACCGGAGGAGCTCAAAAACCTTCAGGAGACCACTGCATTGACGGAAGCGCAAATTCTGCGACTGTATAAGCGATTCGCGAAGTTGGATAAGGACAAGAGTGGGACGGTCTCACTCGCTGAATTCAACTCCTTTCCTGCCCTAGCATCCAACCCATTACTTGAACGCGTCATTGCCGTCATCGATACCAACCGGGATGGCACAGTTGATTTTTCAGAATTTGTCAAGGCCATGTCGGTGCTGTCATCGGACGCACCCAAGGAGGAAAAGCTTCGGTTTACATTCAAAATGTATGATGTGGATGGCGACGGTCGCATTAGCAACAAGGATCTTTATGAGACTCTTCGCATTATGGTAGGCACCAACCTCGCTCCTATGCAGCTGCAGCAAATTGTTGACAAAACGTTCATTGAGGTTGATGCTGATCGTGACGGGTTCATCACCATTGAGGAATTTGAAAAGTTGGCTGTGAACAGTGACTTTGGCGATCGCTTGAACCTACATTTCTGATGTTGTTCTGTGTGCGTATGCAATACGGTTGATTCTGGCTTTGTTCCCGCCCATCTCTCCTGCGCCTATGGTGCCCGTGCTTTATGTCTCTCTTCTGACAAATACTCGCGTACGTTTCCGTTCGTATATCAGCCCATGCGCTCATGTGAGAGCCACGAGGCCCTTTTTTCCCCCTTTGGCGTGCTTGTATTCCCGACACACTAAATGTACTGAGAGCGATGGTGCTGTGCGCAGAAAATGACGATGAGTCGAGATGAGGTGCCGCAGAGCAACGGCCACACATCTCACTGCGTCTCACATGCTCGCCCTCCCTTCCTCCGATTGACGCGCAGACTGTGCGCTCACGTCAAGAGACATCGGTTCTCTCTCTATTCCTACCCCGCCCTCTTCCTTCCTTTTCTCTCTTCACTGGCGAAAACCTTCGAATTGATGATAGCTCGTTTACCACTAGGTCCTTTAAAGCCATGTTTCAGCGCACCACCATCGCGCTGAAGAAAGGGTGGACCCATAACCCGGGCCGTACCCGCCGAGGTGGGAAGAACTTGGCCTGGAGACCTAAGATGTCGGAGGCGAAACTACAGGAGTTCGTACCGATGAACCTTGTTCACCCAGGACGTCATCCGAACGCCTGGCAGGAGCGACAGTTCAACTTTTTAGGGTACACCAAGTGGCCTAAAGAGCTAGGGTTTTACAACGCCGGCGACAACTTCGAGCTTACGCCTGAATCGTCGATTCGCCTCTTTCAAAAATGCAAGGATGAGCCTTTCTGGTCGCGCCTGCACAACGAAAAGACGATTGTGTACATCCTGCCCAAGGTGGAGTCTGAGCCTGACGTGTATATGGATCGCGTGAATGATGTGTACCGCCATCACCTCAAAAAGTTTGGGGCCGATCACTACATTTACAATGCCGTCATGCAGGCATGCGCGTTTGCGAAGAACTTTCCGCGATGCGAAGAGCTGTTTAAGGAGATGTCCGCTCTAGGGTTGGAGCCCAACGCGCAGACGTACGTGAACATGATGTTTGCGGCTAAACTGTGCGGCCTCCCGCGCGAGAAGAGTGAGGCGTACTTCAAAATGGGTGTCACCAAAGGCGCCCTTTTCTCAGTCATGCGCCTCGATACGGAGATGAACATGTGGATGGATCAGTTCGATCGTCTTGGCTCATTCACTGCCGAGAGCGGTTACCTTTCGGTGAATGAGGAGGGTGCGGCACCAATGCCCCGTGATATGTGGGCTCTGTGGGGCTGGCACAAGTCGGAGTCGAAGTTTGTGAGCCGCAAGGAGCTCGTTGCACAGCAGGTGCGTAATCGCGTACACGGTGGCAAGGAGCTCGTGGGCACGGTCTACGCCAAGACACGCCGCCAGCCGTGGGCCAAGTACAACGGTATGCTCCCTGCCGACTACCGCGGTCCGCCGTCTCGCCCTCCCACCAACTTTGCGGACGCGCCTCCCCACGCAGAACGCGGGACATCAGCCACGGCGTTTTGAGCACGTGCGCGCAGCTGCCCCTCGCGCTTCTGCCGGTCACGGGCCTCTTATTTGAGACAGACTCGCAAGCAATGCCTTTTGATTGCTTTCTCGCGCTGTCTCATGTGTACCTTTGAGTCGATGTGACCGCGACGCGGACGTGAAGGATGCCATGAAAAAGCCAAGAAATTGAGCAACGTGTGCTGCTGCTGCTGCTGCTCTCTCTTTTGCTTTTCCTTTTTCGTGTCGCTGTGTGTGTTGTGTGGAGGCGATCACGAATATCCATCATTGCTGCTCAGGTGTCGAGTGTCAAGACTTGTGGCGCTTGCTTACGACGTGACCTCGACCTGGCAGTGATGCGTGTCGGCGTGACGTCGTATGTGGTTGCACTTTGGTCGCACTTGGGTATCGATAGTATATGTCGATGCGTGCTGTCGTGTTCCAGTCGGACGTATGCATCCGCGTCATTTTGATTAGGGTGCTGCTGTGAAAAACAGAAAAAAAAAAAGAAGCCTAGTACATGCGAAAACTTCGTGCGTGCATCTCAGTCCGTCACGCACCACACCGCGCTTGACCGAGCAAGAAGAAGACAGAGAAAGAGCTGCCCCTGTCCTTCGTGCGACTCCACCGGTACCGCACTCCGCTCGCATGAGCGATGGTTTAGTCAATGAGAAGCGCGTCAGTCTAAAGCAGTGAAAGGTGACCGGTATGGGCCACCCCCTTTTTCTACGGGCCCCATCTGCTGACACCCCTCTTGTATTTCCCGCACAGCTTGTATCCTCATCTAGGGCGAGAGCATTGCATGCACGCATACTAGTGCGGCAGTGACGTTCTTGCTCTCGTCCTGTGTCGCGCTCTGGCATTGACCTACGGTGTGCGCAGTCTGTCCTCACACTCACCACCGCTTCGTACTCCTCTCCTCCGCCGCGTTTCTACCACTGGTTAGGGTACGTTTGTTACGGATAGCGCTCGACTGCGATTGTGCTCCTCGCTCACAAAGGGACTCATGGCGCACCACGAAGATACCGAAGACGGTCTGAGGCCACCGCCGCTGCAAAGTTGGAGTGCACCACGGAGAGAAGAGGCTCTCGCGACCCTCGCCGACCTCCTTGCCTCGACCATTGATGATGCTGATGTGTCTTCATCAGAAGTGCGCCGTGCCCTTGACGCAGGCGGGGCGAATGAGGACTGGCGTTCTGCGCTGTTGGAGGTCGAGGTTGGCAAGTTGCAGCAGACACAGAGCCGCCAAAACAGCCCAGCCAGCGACGCTGCCCAGCAACCTGACATCCCCACTGTGCTGTGGAGGTGTCCTGTCTGCTCCTCACCACAACAAGTGGCTGATGCCCGCAAGCTTCTACGAGACCGCAAGGGGGTCGCAGGGGGCCGGAGGAGCTTGCCGAGTGCACCAACGTGCAAGAAGTGCGGCTTCTCGGCTCAATCAGCTGATTAGGAGGAATGCATGGCTCCACTAGGTTTTCCACATCTCAGAGTATGTGTGTGTGGCAAGCGCCGCCCCTGTTATTCACTTCGCCGGCATCACTGGCAGAACGTATCATCACGAGTGACATGTCCACCAATGCATCACTTTAAACAGGCAAACACAACATGTGCGACTCATCTTGATCGCGACTTACGAGAACTTGTGCAGTTCTCCCTGTATGGTTTACGCCTTTCTGTCCGGTCTTTTTTTTTTTTTTGGTGGGTCGCTCTTGAGTTGACTCCTCGTAGACGCCCTGGTGTGTACCTCGCTTCAACAGCCAGGACGCACCTATCGCCTCTCCTTTCTCATTCATCTCATTTCTTTTTGTTGTCTTCTGTCACTCTCCTCGCCCTGTTTCGCTCTTCTCTGCTCTATTTCCACCTCGCATGACCAGGCACGAACCCAGCGATACGAGGTCCTATTAGACGCACGTCACCCAAAAGAGCTGCACACTTTGTTTTTCCCTGTTCTACTTCACATTTTCTTCTTGCCAGGTAGCAGCCAACTTCTGCGTACTGCGCGTTTTTTTTGTTTTTTCTTTTTCCCCTCTTTGCGGTTGTGTGCTTCCCTATCCACAGCTCGGCACTGCCAACCATGGTACTATTCTTGGGCAAGCGCAAAAGAGCGGATGACACAGAGAAGGACGAGTTCACGATTCAGTGTGACCGAGTCAAACACTACAAGGATGCCTTGCGCGCCCACGACCGCGCATTGAAGGACCTCTCGAATTCAATCACGGCATGTGGTAACTCGCTGGTCGCACTTGCTGCCGCCCTTAAGGCGCTCTCGTCAGGCATTACGAACGCCACAACCGTAAATGCCTGTGGAACGTTGGTGAGTGGATTGGGAGAGATCATGAGCGGCTCCGCACTCGAGCAGTTGAAAGAGGAGGCTGAGCACTCGATAAAGAAACGCTATGCCGCAGCGACAATGGCCAACCAAGACGCAGACGGCGCGCGGAAACGGTACATAAAGTCCCAGGACGCTCTTGACGATTTGAAGTCACAATGCGACAAGCTCGCACGGAAGAAGGACTCTGGTGAGAAGGAGAGGGA
The DNA here is from genome assembly GCA_030849045.1 of Wallacemonas rigidus. NCBI lineage: Eukaryota > Euglenozoa > Kinetoplastea > Trypanosomatida > Trypanosomatidae > Wallacemonas > Wallacemonas rigidus. The sequence continues at coordinate 30,043 of JASAOL010000548.1, forward strand.
TCAATTTCTTGCCGAGGATCACAAGCGCATCCATCAAGAAGGTGAAGTGAGCCGTCTGCGAGCCGAGTGTAACGATGCCTACCACAACTACATCTCTGTACTCGGTGGGTGCGCAACGGAAGACACACGAGAGCTTGCAACGCTTCTGCACCAGCTCTTTTCATTGATGTCGTATCAGTTCCGCAAGTGTCATGAGCACATCAAATCGCTTGGTGTTAGCTGACGTGTAAGTCTCTACTCTTGTTCTTTTCCCTTCGCGTGTTTGTGTGCTTTGACAAGCCGCTTTTCCATTGTTATCTTCGTCATTCGTACACTCACTCCCTTTTCGTGAGTATCTGTATTCTCGATGCCCAAGCTTGTACTGTCATAATTTTTTTTCTCTGTTCACGTCGCTCTTTTCTCTGTCTTTCGCTTTCTGGTTTACTCTCTCTCTCTCTCACACACACACAAAGTTGTACTTTGATTATAGAGCCCCGTAGATGCAGCCACTGTCAAACGCACACAAGCTCATATGACAAGAGTGTCGAGGTGCTGGCCTACTTCTACAGGAACACATCTGAACAGCGTGGGACTTGAACCTGATCGCGTCCTTGCATCTTCTCACAATCGCGTTGTGCGTCACAGACGTGCCCGCGTTTTTTTTTTGTTGTTGCGCAGTCTCCCCCGCTCTTGAACGTCTTCATGTCCATCTTCATCTCCGTGCTTCTCCGTGCTTCTCTGTGCTTCTCATTTTTTTTTTGTCACCGTTAAACGGCTCGGCATTTGTGCTCTGAGTGTCCGTCCGCGCATGTGCCTTCAAAAAAGGGGGTAGCACACACACACACACACATATACACACTCTCACACATACCCGCGTGCTTTTTCTTCTTTATATTCAACGATTTGCATTTTTTTTTTTTTGGGTTCGCTGAGTGAGGGGACGCTCACCAGGATACGTATATTCATAAACACTGGCGCGCGGACTCTCACTGCGTTCACTCCTGTCTTTTTGCACCGCGTCACCTTTTACTTCGTTTTTTTTTTCTTGTTTCGAAATTGTCTCTCACCCTTCTTTCGCGAAAATTCAACTCTCCACTCTGCGACCATGCTCGCACTGAACGCACAAGCTCTCTTGAGCGGCTCCTTCAGCTCCTCGATCGCATCGGATACCAAGGAGGATGTCCCCAATCTCTCTGACCTCAATCGGCTCTCACACCGCATGGCCCTCATTGAGCGCCTCCCCCGCGAGATCCTTTTGCGTATCTTTACACTCGTCATCGAAGCTGACAACGGCGACCTGCGCTGGATCAGAACGTTCTCTTTGGTCTGTCGTCGATGGTGCGCACTGTGCTATCACCCACTGCTGTGGGAGTTTGTGGCGAAACGGATTTTCGTCGCGTACCCGCTGGTCGCGCGCCTGCGAAACGCACCATGGGACCCACAGAGCCAAGTCATTGTCAACAAGATGCGTATGCTCGGCGCGGATGAGCACCTTATTCATCAGCACGACCCGCTTTTGCCACTTCAAGCCCCCACCAAGTCCACCGTACTGAGGGAACTGACCAAAGTACGGCGACACAAAGAGCGTCAAGCGCATTACAAGTGCGTGCAGCGGAAAAGGAGCTTTGTCCTGCACACTTTCCTTTCACTGACGTTGCTCTTCATCTCCTTGGCTCTCGTCACTATTCTTGTTTTGGCCGAAGACCTTGTGCCATCATCGGTAGGCATTGACCGTAACACACCGTTCAAGCTTTTGTGGCTCGCGTATCTCTGTATTACCGGCATCGTTGTGTCGAACGTTGTGATGCAGGCTCACTTTGAGCCACAGCCCCTCCTCCTCCGCCTTGTGCGCAACAAGCTTCTTATTGCCTTGTCGAGTGTGACAATGGTTTTAGGCATCACTGACGTGATAGTGCCCACTGTTCTCGTGCAGATTAACTTGAACCGCTCCGAACGGTTTTCGTGGCTTTGGTGCGGCGCCACCCACGTCTTGTCATTCTGCCTGTGGCAGTGCTACACGCTGTTTTGTTTGATGCCCGATGCGCGCAGACACTTCTACCAGCAAATGAACGAGCTCAATCTCAAAGAAGGCTTCCAGTTTGTGGTCGCCAATGTGCCGAACGCTTTTCCGATTTTTTTCGCCGGAACAGCGTTCTGTGCGTTCCAATACGTTCAGCAGCAGAATCGCCTCTACGTCGTCCTGGGCGGTGTGCCCATTGTTGTCACTCTGGTTGTGTTGGGTCTCGTGTTCTTGCTTGATTTTGTGTCTTTGCATCGCTCGAAGGACTTGTGCGTCGGCATGTGCCTCCTCACAGCCGCACTCTTCCCTATTTCACTATTGCTGTGGGATTTCCGAGGTTGGAGCTTACTTCCCCTTGTGCTCTCCTCGTTTGGATTCTACCTGGGGCATGCGAAATACGTCGCAACGAAAGCTGTCCATGAGTTCCTCAAGCGCCCCGCCGTCACGCCAGACAGGCGAGCTGAACCAGCCACGCGGGCTTCCTGTTCATGAGGGCAAAGCCAGCCGATTCACTCGGCACCGATACACACCTCTCCTGTTTTTCTTTTCTTTTTCTGTTTGCAACTCTTTTTTTTTTTCGGCTTGCTGTTCCCCCAGGACTCCGTCTGTTTACGGTGACATCCTGAAAGACAAAACCACAATCAACGTGTACACGCACACGCATACACACCCACTAACAACTGGCGCGCGTGTGCCAAGTGCAGAAAGGAAAAGGTGCGTTCGACATGGATGCCTCCCACCGACTTCATTTCCCGCACTCTAGTTGTGCATGCAGGCCGCAGTACGCGATACGAAAGCTTTGCATTGGTCGCCCTACTTGGGAAACTCCCTATTCCATTATGGATACTGATCGACACTTGGAGTGTGTGTGTGTGTCTAACTGTCTCGCGCTCCCTCCTTTTCATCCCTGGTGAACCCACCGTGATGAGCGCGCCGTGGGCCCTCTTGAGTGTCTTTTCTCCTCTCTCACCTCTTCATCACCTGCCGTCTCCCTCTTATTCCATCCTGCCGGCGTTGAGTTTGGCCAGAACGTTGATAAATTCGTCGGCGCACCCACTTTTTCTTTTCTGACTCACCTTGTGTTTTCTGTCCTATCAGTCTTCGCGCTTCACTTCTGGCTCTGTATCACTCAAAACAGCACCTAAAACGTTGAGGTTGCGTATTCATACCACACACGGCCACAGTTGCGAAGCATACGCACGGAAACACACACACACACACACACGCCAGCCGCAGCCTGCTATTGTTGAACAATTCATCTCTCTCGCCCCTCATTGCCCTAGGCTAAAAGCACCACACCTTGAACGTGTTTGGCACAAATGCTGTTCGAATCGTACTTTTCGCAACTGCGCCAGGTGCGTGAGCGCAAGGCGAAGAAGTTGCATCCTGTGTCCGAGCTGAAGCGCTTCTACATTCTCGTGTGCTGCTACTTCTGCAGTGTGGTTGTGTCTGTCGTGTACGCCTTCGATCTCTTTGCTACCGAGTTCAGCAGAGAGTTTGGCCTTTCTGGTGGCGATCTCTCCACTGTGAGCACGGTCGGATTGGTGTTCTGCTACTTCACCATTCCATACAGCCTTATTTTCGAGAAATTGGGTCCCTTTGTCATATTCATGATTTGCTTCGTGACTTCGTTTATCGGCGGACTGTGTCTGGCCCTTGTGTTCCAGAAGAAGGTGACAGGCAGCACGGTGACCATCGCGATCTTCTATGCGTTTCTGAACACGACCAGTGGCTTGATTGACACAGCGTACATCTCAACGCTCGTCGAAATTTTCCCTCGTAACCGTGGCCCCGTGGTGGCAATGGCGAAGGTGATGACCAGCCTGGGTGGCTCGCTGCTTTCTGTGCTCAGCGACACAGTTTTCAAGGGCTCGGTGACCAGCTTTATCATCTTCATCATGATTTTGGCCATGGTGGTCAGTGCGTGGGCCGCCTTTACCGTGGTGCTGCCTCCGTACATGATGAACTGGTGGCGCCTGCGGCACAAGACCCCTGAGGAAATCGAGGAGCTTGAGTCGACGGCGGTGTACTACGAGCGCAAGTTTGTCCCTCTTCCACGTCTTGCCATCGGCTACGGTGTGGTGATCAGCCTCATCATCTTCTTCACAGTCGAAGCCCCTGTTGTCGCCTACACCGGTGCCATTTCCCACGGCACTGAGATGGCCATTGGCATCATTGCCATTGTCCTGACGCTCTGTGCTTTTCTGATGCTACTTCCTATTCCGGCCCTTGGTGGCATGCACGAGCCTATGCCACAGGCTGCGGAGGAGGAGGAGGTGGTGGCAGCGCTGCCGCAAGATTCGGAGCCCGCCACGGGCAAGGCCAAGGAGGCAGTCATGGCGAGAGGCTTCCACGATGAGGATGCGTCGTCCAGCTGCGAACACGGCTATGCAGATGAACATATGGGAGGTCCCAACACACAAGTTGGCCCCAGCGAGCCCCTTGAGGCGCCACATGCAAAGGCGGAGGAGGAATCTCCGCAGGATCCGCGGTACCAGGGCACGTTTTTCGACTACCTGCGCGGCCTTGACCTGTGGCTCATTATGCTTCTCTTCATCTGCTACGGCTGCATGGGAATCCTGGTCATGTACAACGCCTCCACTATTTCCATCGCCATGAGTGGCAAGGAGCGCGACCAATCGACGTCCGTCTTGTACACCTCGTTCTTGGGTGTTGGCAGCGCCGTAGGCCGCATCGCTTTCGGCCTGTTCGAGGCGTACGTGCAGCATCAGACGCCAGGCCAACGTCGCTTTCTCATCACGTTCGCCCTCCCCTTCTCGCCGGCTATGGCGTTCCTCGGTGGCCTCTTGATTCTTGTCATCCCTAGCGGCGCCATTCTCTTCCCATACATCCTCATCTACGTGGAGGAGGGTGTGTTTGCTGGCATTAACGCGCTCATCTTCCCGTGTCTGTTTGAGCGGCACCACAACGCTCTCTACAATCTGAGCTTCCTCGTGCAGTGCATCGGCATCATCTGCTTTAACCGCCTTATGTTTGGTGTCTACGTGGATAACCAGACGCGTAAATTGGGCACAAGCGATACTGGCGGGGCCGAAAGGGAATGCCGCGTGGCCAAGTGCGTGCAGATACCTCTCATTGTCGGCACGTGCCTCGGCTTTGTCGGCGTCTTCGTTGCCCTGCTCATTCACATCCGGTACAAGCGCTTTGTGAGCCGCTTCTGGGCGAACAGGCGTTGGGAGGAGGAACAAGACGCCAACGAGGCGGCACACCGAATGCGCGATTTGGACGAAGTGGGCCCACAAGCCACTAGCGAGGTGGCGCAAACGCTGTAGTTGGCACCATCCAAGTTCCCCTCCCGTCGCACCAAGGATAATAGAGATCATGAACAGCAGAGGAGACGCCGAATCAGCTAACCCCTCACACATGCAAAACTGGAGCGGAATCAAAAGACAAGATAATCTAATGCGTGACCATCATGACACCTTTGCAAATCAAGACAAAAACACAAGCGGATAGGAAAACGGTTAATTTTTGTTTGTGCCCATTCCACGGATTGCACCGTTTCGGAATGCATCTTTTTTTTTTTTCTCTTTCTTCGCTCTCGCTCTCTCTTTTACACCCGTACATTTCTACTCATGTGGGTGCATTCGATTTGGAAGACACAATCCCACGACGAGTGAAAACGAGTGAGAACGGTGCCTCTTCCAAGACGGTAACACAATCTTAGAATTGATATGCGACGCGTTTCTCAACGGCACCGAAGCGATCGCATGGGGAAGAGATGAGGAGAGGACGACAGGCTGCCACGTACAAGCACTGTTTGTGAGGGAACAACAAATCTACTTTCAAAGGACGAACTGGGTGCTGAAAGGGCAAACAAGCCTCAACGGCCACTTTTCCGTGTTCTTCGCATTCCACTTGACTCGGACACTGCTTTTTTTTCCCTTTGACTGGCACTATACCACGCTCATCGCCACTCCCCTGAGCTGCCACTGTAGTCGCCCATTGTTGCATTCATCGGTTATCTTGTTTATCTTCAAAAGAAAAACAAATATTAATAATTAGCTGCGTTTCACCCGCGCGGTTTTTCCTTACATCTCGGTTTCTTTGTTATCTAGCAATAAGTCCTGACAGCCAATTCAACGTCATTCACTTAACAACTACAGCTGCGCCTACTGAGTCACGAGGATTGCGGCGGCCGCCGTCACAAGCACACGCCGTGTCGCCTGCGTTGACGCCACATGACCACCACGTGCTTCTTCCGTCTTTTTCTTCGTCTTCAGATTTGTTTTGTGTGCTCGTGGACATCCAATCTGACCTAAATACTGTTTTCTTTTCCCCTATAAGCTATCTGCTCTGTTTTTCTACTAGTCTGCGAACGAGTGCGTGTGCGTGTGTGTCATCATTGCATCTCTCACCCACTTTTTCCTCAGACTTTTGCCATCACCAGCGTTCGCAGCCCCTGGAAACACTCTCTTTTTGACAGACCGCGTTTTCTTCGATGACAACGAAAAAGTTGCCGCGCCACAAAACAGCCGACAACTGTCGCGTCGATGACGAGGTACTATGTGGGGTTGACCAGCGCGCCGTCGCGTATCGACTTGCTGTTGCGCACGTTTTGACTGTGCCTGGTCGCTGGTGCGAATTCGCGGCGACTAAGTCTTATCTAAGATGTCCTCTTGTTTTCGGTTTCTATTTGCTCTCACTCACGTGAAACAAAACCGTCTATTTTCCCTGACAACATCAGAAGTATTCCATGATGCAATGCGGCAACGTCTCAAAAAAAAAAAAAAAAAAAACTCTGCACGTATCTGAAATCACTGCAGTGTACATGGAAATCACTCCACACTAACGCGACTGGGTATGAACGTGTTGAATCCTTCACCGCTCGATCCCCTGTTCAAAAGAGAAATGTGACATGAGCCCTTGCGTGAAGCATCTGCGGGGCGTGCTGCTCTGAACACAGAGGCTGGATCGTCTCTTTTTCCATTTTGTGACTCGTTCGCACAGCGGCTTTTTTTTTCTCTTTGCAGCGGTGTTGCGTTTCTCCCGTTCGCCCGCTGTTCCTCACCCACCCGTCTCACAGCCTTCTCTGCCTCTCTCCATCGTCTTCATTCTCTCTTTTCCTGTTTCTTCTGCCAATCGTGTTGGTCGAGTGCGGCCACAGCGTTTCTCCATTGACGTCGGCCTTTGCTTTTACTCCGCGCACACCTTGCGCGTGTGTTGATACTCTTCACCGAACGGCACACACACACGTGTGAACACAAGGCACTGAATATTTGTTGGCAAAAAGAATGGCTCAGAGTATCGTCAACATTCACGACTACACGTCAGCTGGAAACTGGCGACGCCCAGCGCAGCTCCGCGGTCTCCTTCGCAATCACCCTTCGCTCCAAGTTGTTAGCACACCTTTAGCTGCGCCGGGGACGACCTTCGCCTCCGCGCGTGTGGCACTGCACAACAGCGAGGACGCACTGGCTGTCGCGGTCAATCCTCTCTTTTCAGGCGGCTCAATCGGCCTTCTTTCACTCGCGGACGATGCGGTGCCGTCCATTCAAGGAGCTTCACGCATGCGCTGGCTTGACCTGCCAAGCGACACACGCGCAGCCTCGCTGGATTGGTGTGACGGCCTACTCCTTGTGGGATCCAGCCGCGGTCGCATCTACGTCGCCGATGTGCCCGTTGACTCTTGCCATGAGGCCAGCGGGCTCTTCGAAGCATGCGGCGCGCTCGAGACGAGTCCGCTGGAGCCGAGCGTTGGGCAGATCACGGTCGCGCCGAGTGCGTACACGGTGTCCACCCTTGTCCGTGATGTGCGTCACAACGTGGATGCTAATCGATCGCACATCGCCGCCGCCGCCAGCACGAGTGCGTACGTATGGGATCTTGACGGCGACGCCCTGCCGATATGTCAGTGGGCCCCACATGAGGATGCCAACGACCTGAGCCCCGTCCTCTTTGTGCGTTGGGCTCCACACAGCGCACATCTGCTTCTCACAGGTACCTATGATGGGACGCTCATGCTCACGGATACGCGAGCGCCGACAGACAGCGATGCTGCGAATGCCCTGCAATTCGCCACGCGCTGCGGCTTCTCGGTCGGCCGCGCTGAGTTCAGCACGGTCATGCCCTTCACACTCGCCGCGTCCTCGTCCGATGGCACATTTTCCATCTTTGATGTCCGCTACACCTCCCGTGCCGTTTTGACAGTAGCCTCTTTGCAGGGCGAGGTCACCGCGCTGCAATGGATGAAGCTCCGCTCCGATATGCTGATGACCAGCGGCACAGACGGCTCCATCTCCATTTGGAATCTCCGCTACCCGCCCACATACTGCGTCGGTCGCGCACAATACCGTCAATCCCTTGTCGACCTTGTCACAACCGAAACGTTCACGGAGGAGCGTGGCTTTGGCGTCACGGTCGGGGGAGAACTCACCCTGACGGGACTCTCTATGGACGCGCTGATGGATCTGGCTCCACCTGTGCACCGCAACAGCCAGTACGACGACGACACCAACAACCAAACTGACGACCCGGCGTCTGCTGGTCGCGATGACGACGATGACGACGACGCCAAGGAGGCGGCGACGGAGAAGCACATGCGGTCGGAGGAGCGCAGGGCCGCTGGATTCCTCTACGCACGTCGCCTCGGCGATGCGTACCACCTCGTGGCTGACTGTGCCGCCCAACGGTTTGCGTTGCAGGACATCGATAGGGCGCTGGAGCTGGTTGCACTGATCGACGTCAATCGCACGCCCGACATGGACTATGACACCGTCCTTGCCAATCGTGCAGAGGACGCGCCGTTGCCCGAGGCCCGCGTCGCTTTCGAGGCCGCGCTGCGCCTCACCTCGGAACGTCTATGCACGACAGTACCGTTGCACCGCATCCGCTCTCTTTCGCGGCCTGACCCGCGTGATGTGCGTGAGCTCGAGGCGCTCCGGCTGAACACTGTTCTGCACCGTGTGCTCAAAACCGACGACGTTGAGCACGTAACCGTCGGTGTGCGGCAGGCACTGGACCTGCTGACGGGCCACCCGGAGAGTCTTGAGCTCATCGACGTCGACGTCGTGTGTAGTATCGTGCAATTCTTGCTGAACAAGCGCTTCAACGAGGGTGAAAAGTTTGTCCGTTTCTTGCTTCGCTTGCTCATCGCACAGGGCACCACGACAGCCTCGGGTCTCGCGCGGCGCATCATGAATGCTGTGCAGGAGCCCCGTGTCACGGGTAATGTGACAACGAAAATGGCTCGTCGTTTTGAGGAGCGGTTCTATCAAAACCTCGCCGAGGCCCAAGATGCGGTGCTCACGCAGCTAGAGGTGCAGCGACTAGGCGTGGAAAACTACCAGGCCGTTATTCGCGTGGTCAGCGCGTACGAGGCGCGCTACACGCCGCAGAAGAAGCCCGGTGTGTTCGGCTGGCTGGGTCGCAACCCTATCGCACTCTTTCTCCACGCACTGACAGCCGACTCTGATTACGTCACATTTTTCTGGGTGTGCGTCCACTTCATCAATGAACTCGCGTGCTTCCCCGGCGTCCGCGATGTCGAGGAGATTCTCTTCGCTGTCGTGAACCGCATCCACACGGCTGCCACCACCATCGCAGATGACCTCGACGATATGGCGGACACGGAGCGCTTCTCCATCCCACTGTACCGACAGGCTGACAACACGCTGCGCACCACCCACGGCTTCCTGATCGTCTTACTGCGTGTCCAGCTGGAGTGCGAAAACAATGCAATCCGGAGTCGCCTCACGACGTTGCCGCCCGTCATGTCTAAAATCTTGGACGTCCTCAACAGCGCTTCCGAGGACGTTTTGGATGCGTGGGCTTCGTTGCTGGACGCTCTCATGGACGGCGGACAGCCCACCGTGGTGAGAAAGTACTGTCTTGCGGCCGTACGCGACTTCTCACTGGATGTCGAGGAGCTGCTCGATGTGTCGGCGAAAAAGGACGACGATGAGCGTCTCAACGAAATACTCGATGTGACAGACGAGTTCTTGGATGTCATTGGCCACGCACGGTAGTCGGCACGGCACCGTACGAGCGGACGACCAAGCGGAGGTGAAGACAAGGAGAAGCGGGCCACAGGCCACCTCGTTATTTGTGCGAGGTCAAGGACGCGTCTGAGGCGAGCGCCCAGTACTCGCCCTATTCCGCAGAGGGGACGATGTGTTCTCGTGGATGCCATTGTTGTAGCTGTTTCTCACAGGGTTCTCCCCTTTTCTCCCCTTTTCTCCCCTTTTCTCTTCATTTTTTTTTTTTCGTCGCCTTATGCACCCTGCGACCCACACCGTATGGCTGCGCGAGCCTACTCCCTGTCCGTCATTGTTGTCTTGTTTTTCTCTGGTGTGTTGTCTTGTGGTCACTACTATTGCTTCGATGTGCTTCCAAGATCGCAGCTGAAATGATAACAACAACTCATGCGTGCGTGTGCTGCGAGCGCTGCTGCTCACCACAGTTTCACGTCAATGCGTCTGCAACACCGCATTCTGGTGGTACCGGAGTTGACTTCTCGCACTGTTGGTCTCTCAAGCCCGCGTGGGGTGCCACGTCACCACCCTCCAACCCTGCCTGCGCGTGCAGCATTGGTGTTCTCGTGCGCTTGTTCGACGGTATCGCGCTCTCTGTTTGCCAGGCACCTCCGCATTGTGCTCTTTTCCTTATTCGCAATCTTGTTGTCGTCGCTTTTTTCCTCCCTCTCCTTTTTCGCTCCACGCAGAGGATTCCCATCACGTACCATTCGAAGACTTGTGCTCGTATTTGGTGCGTCGCGATGTTTCGCTATCAAGCGTGCCTCTCACTCTTCGCAAGGGCTCAGCCGCGTACGGCTGCGTTCCGTCACGCCCTGCTTGCACAACTGGCCTTTCACAGCTCCGGCCACACTGCCGCACCTGCAGCGACGCACACGTCTGAAAAGAGGAACATTTTCAAGGCGCCGCCCAACGTTGGGTCGGGTCGGGCTGACGGCACAGAAGCGAATCCGTTCAAATCATGGGAGCACGTAAACCACACGTGGCTCCTTCTAATGTGCGCCGGCTGCCTATGTGCAGGTATTTTAGCAGGTCGCTACGCCGACATCGACGAGTCCAAACTGAAGCCCAAGTTCTCGAAAAACGAGGTGATCGCGGCTGCGGCAAAGCAATTTGAGTTTCGTCCGGACCTGGCGGCGACCAGCATCCGCGTCGCGTTCGTGTTGGCGGCGCGCCGTGCCGGTTTCACCACCGATACGACTGACGAGTCGTGCGCGGTTGTGGACGGTCTCACTGATATCGCTGGCGTGATGAACTACCTTGCTTCGACCTTCAATGGATCCATGGAGGACTTGCAATCACTCGCCGCTGTGGCCGCGATCAAGTACCTTGACGGACCGTACGAGACGATTTTGAGCGAGTGGCGGTGGGGACGGAATGACACAGACCAAGCACCGCAGCGCAACAAGCCAACCGACAGTCAGCAAAAGCTCTTCTCTATCCCGACGATTCTACACGCCCTCGGTGATCTGACAGACGAGGAGTGTGTGGCTCTCATGGCGTGCCACAGCGTTGGCGAGTTCCATGAAAATGTGAGTGGTGTGGATAGTGCGACGCACATTGGCAAGCGGTACACACTGAGCAACGAGTACTACAAGTTCTTGCTGGCGCACGCAAAGAGGTTCTCGCCACTGGAGGTGTCACGCACGGAGGACAACAAGGATGTCAAACGTTTACCTCAGACGATGATGTGCACCTACACCAAGAGTACGAAAGGTGCAAAGCGACAATGTGTGTTTAATCGTGCTGAGGTGGAGTTGATGACACGCAACAAGGCGTGGCGCGACATCGTCGTCAAGTTTGCCGAGGATGAAGAGGCGTGGAAAGCCTCTTTTAGCCGGGCCTTTCAAAAAATGCTTGAGAGTCATTTCAAGCGCCTCCGCGTCTACTCAGATCCCAACGACACCACCGCGTAGTGTTCACAAGAAAACAACAACAACAACAGCAACAGAAGGAGCGCGCGGAAGCGTCTCCAAGCATCGACCAGAGGGCTACTACACCGCCTATCTACTCCCACACAGATGAAGAGTGCACTTACACACACACACACACACGTGCACCAACATGTAATCTTTCTGTTCAAGAAAGAATGAATATATGTGAGCGAGGCACTCCCACCGCACCGTGTCTCTTGATGTTTTTAACTAAATGCGTGTGGTGCATCGTTTCGGCGAGGTAGTGCGGCCAGGACTTGCACAGATTTATGTCATCCTATTGAACTGCTCCGCTCCTCACCTCGCCACGTTTTCATGCGATTCCTGGTGACCCCTTTGCCGCTTCCAAATCTATCACGACAGTGCCCATCCACTCTTCGTCTTCCTTCGACTCTCTTTCGCTCCCTCCCCCTTTGGTGCACGCAGACGCTTTGAACGACAATACGCACAGATACTTACTGGTACCGAGTGCCATACGGACACCGCTCGCCACTCGCACCAGGAGAAGATATGCCTGGCCGTGAGCGACACGAGGAAGCCAGGCAGCCGACTATTCGGCGAGCAGGACTTCCGTATCAGAGGAAACTACCCAGCTCCCGCTCCGTAGCAAAAGACGACGAGCTGCCTAAACCTTCTCCACCGTGCGCGAGCTGCAAGGACGCACTGGAAATCTCTTGTGAGCTCATTGACGCGTACACAAAGCTGCTAGTGAATGCAAAGGAAGCGTTCCTGAGTGATGTTCTCCACCACCATTGTGATGACGACCTTTGGCTGCGGCTATCGCGCGTACTTGAACTTGACTCGGCCAAGCGTGCGTGACAAAGGCGTGCGAGCACCAACGACTGGAGAAGGGTGTGCCCACACCCCCTTTTTTTTTCACCCTATCTCCCCACCAGCAAACCCTTCGCGAGCTGCGCTGCTCGCTATCGCTACGTCAGAGCGGGAAAACAATAGCGACCACGGTGCCAAACACAAACCGCACGACTTGGCCCACTCCTGCACTTGGGTATTTCTTCGCTTTTCCGCGTCACTTGTTTACTCTACACTAGATCCTTCTTCATCTTTTTTCTTTCCTCGTTCACGCCCCGCCGCCGTGAGTGTGACACCACGTGCAGCGCTCTCTCTCTTTGTGTTCCCCTCCAGCTGTCCCAATCATTTTAGATATCTACTCGGCGCATACGTACTCTGCACTCGTACCCCTTAGGCACACACAGCGCAGCTCTGTGCGCTCGCGATCCTCCACGGCACAAGTGGGAACGCAGAGACAGCACAAAGACACACACACACACCAGAGAGGCAGCGTGACTCATACGAACCAGGCACACGACTTGGTCTACATACGCCTCTTGCCTTGGCGCATCCCCCCCCCCTCTCAATGTGAACATGTCCATCCCACCCTCCTACTCCTTCTCGGTCTCACGCCTTTGCTCACTTTTTTGTCTGTTCAACGCGATTCCGCACTCGCTAGAACTATTCAAGTCAGCTTGACATTATTTGTGCAGAAAGCGCGACATATCACATCATCGCTCCGTACCGTCGAACGGCCCTCCTGCACACAGGCCATGACTGAGTACATTGAGCAAACCCAGAAGGAGCTCGGGGCGATCATTTCGTCGCCTAAGCTCACGGAGAAGCTGCTCTCGCGACCACCTTTTCGTTTTCTTCACGATGTTGTGATGAACTTTCAGCAGACGACTGGATTTCCGAAGGGCCTGTACTCGGCAGACATGGAGGATAGCAACAAAGTCTCCGACAAGGAGTCGAAGCTCCAATTTCTCGATCATCTCATTGCCGCCGTAGAGGCGGCGACTGGCAAGAGCTGCCCGGCCAAGTCCGCAAAGATCGTCGCGGGCCAGGAGCCTGAAAGCACGAACGCCCTTCTTCAGATGCTCGCGTCGTGTGCGGCGCTCTCTGACGACAAGAAGCTCGCTGCTGTACAGAAGGCCAAGGGTGGCTCCTCTAGCGCGGCACCGACCGCCGCCCCGGCCAAGGAGCGGTCCAAGTCCACGACTGATGAGAGCAAAGAGAAGTCAAAGGACAAGGAGAGGTCAAAAGATGAAGAGAAGGCCAAGGAGAAGGCCAAGGACTCTGACAAGGAAAAGCCCCAGGAAAAGGAAAGGTCCAAGGACAAGGCGAAAGAAAAGCCGCAGGATGCCGAGCCTGAGGCGCGCAAGGCCAAGGACAAAACAGCCGAGACGGAGGAGGAGCGTCGCAAGCGCCACGAGGAGGAGCGCCGCAAGCGACACGAAGAGCGCAAGCGTGAGAAGGAAAAGGAAGAAGAGAATACCAAGTCTTCGTCCAAGGACGACAAGGAGGAAGAGCGCCGTCGCCGTCATGAGGAGAAGAAGCGCGAGCGCGAGGAGGAGCGCCGCAAGTCTAGCGGTGTCACCTCGGAACCGGCAACGGCTGGGAAGGCCCCACCGCGGACGAAACCGACTCACGAAGTTATTGTGGCGTCGAGCGGCGTCGATGCCGCCCCGGTTGCGGGAGTTATCCGTGAGGCTAAACAGTCCAACGATGACGAGGACGGGGACGCTACGGTGGAGGACTGGCAAAAGGTGGCCGAACAGTACGACTCGAAGCAAGGGAAAGGGAAGCGCAAGACCTCTGTCGGCGATGATGCTGAGGTCAAGGGTGCGCTTGGGCAGCAGGCTCTCAAGGCAAAGCGCGACGCGGAGGAGGCGGCACGCCAAGGGAAGGACGACGCCGCCACACGGGCAGTGCAGCCACCCAAAGACGGCGGTATCGTCATCCGCAATCGCAAAGGTACTGCAGCAGAGGGAAGCGGTGCCATGGGTGACAACGAACTGAGCAAGCTTCGCGAACAGCTTCAGCTGCTCACCAAGGCGTCGAACCCGTTGGGTAAGTTCTTGGAAGCCATTCACGATGACATTGACAGTATGCTGCGCGAATTAGAGATGTGGCGCAGTGAAGCCCGTAGCCAGGCGCTCGCCGCCACGGAGGCTCGCCATCAGACGGAGGAGAGCCTGCAGGAGGTGCACGTGCAGCTGCAGAGCATGGAGGACGCGATCAACGATCAAGTCTTGAAGACCAACCTTTTACGCCAGAAGATCATCACCAATGACAAGGCCATCCACGCCATGATGCGCACCATCGTGAATCCAGAAGTCGCTAGCCGCTAGGCGACTGCCTGAACAACACCATCGATGGTGCGAAACACGCACGTGAAGAGCCTCCCATGGACGAAAATAGATCACTCATCCCTTCACCCTCGTCACACACAGAGCGAGAGAGAGAGAGAGCGAGTGTGAGAGAAGACGTCCGAGAGGATGGTGTCTGGCCAAGCCGTTGGCCCACCCTTCAACGTGTTGTACATGTACAGAGCAGACGTGCAAAGGATTCTCTCTTTTTTTTTTTTGTTGTTGTTATCGTTGTTCTACTCACGCAAAATCTATTTTTCTAGACCAGGTCTCTCAGTTTGTGTGTGTGTCTGTGTGCATCCGTGCGCAGGATAGGACGAGCGTATGCGGAACAAAGACTCTGACACACACACACACACACAAACTCTTTTGCACGACCTTCTTTATGTGCAAGTCCCAACAAAACAACAACAACCAACCAAACAGGGAAAAAAACAAGGAAAAATACTCCGCCTGACCATCACCGATTGAACACCGATACGCGGGTGCCAGTCAAAGTGATGCTGCGGATGATGTTCTCGTCCGCGTCGTCGTGACGGAGTGCACCAATAAGAATGTGAAGGCGTCAACACACGCAGTCAACGCCGCACCTGAGTTGACAGTGCCCCTCCCCCCTGAACGCACTTGACCCTACCGCAGGACTGACACGCGTCCGCTGCCCGTCGACACGCCGTCTGCCTTTTTCTTGTTCCTCGGTTCGAGGCCAATCGATCAACGCTATCCGCGTTGCCACAGATCCTAACGCTCGCGACGCACTGAGTCTGCGCCTCATCGTCATCGCTGCCCTTTTCCATCGTCCCTTGTATCCCTTGCACGCGTGCCTTCGTGCACTGACTGTCGTGCAGTGAAAGCGACCGCTCTTGAAACACACAGAAAAGAACAAGCTAAACTCAAGTAGACAAACTAGCCGGTTGAGATAATACAGAGGTCCTCACGAAGAAAAATTCACGGTAGCCATACAACTTACCAACCGACTCGTCTCACGGCAGGACACCATCTCTGACGTTCGGCCGGCTCAGTGCGTACTTGTGTGCGCATCTCTCTCTCTCTGCGTGTATTTCTGCGCGCTTGTGTGTGTGTTTACTCTTATTCCATCCAGAGAGGGTGTGACTCGCTAACGCCGAGTTTGTGCGTGTGCGATTCGTACTATGGAGAAGTACACCAAACTTAGGGTCCTTGGCAAAGGTAGCTTTGGTTCGGCGTGGCTGATTCAACGCAATGAGGACGCTGCCCAGTTCGTCGCAAAGGAGATCCGACTCGCTGGCCTTAAGCCGTCTGAGCGTGATAGCGCCAAGCATGAAATCGACATGCTTCGCACACTCAATCATCCCAACATCACGCGGTACATCGACCACTGCGAGGACCGCGGCTCACTCTTCATTGTCATGGAGTACGCCAACGGTGGTGATCTCTACCTCAAAATCAAGGAGAGACGCGGCAAGCTGTTCTCTGAGAAGGAAATTCTTCACTACTTCTCGCAAATCTGTCTTGCCCTCGCGCACCTCCACGACCGTCGCATCCTGCACCGTGATCTCAAGTCGCAGAACGTCTTTTTGACTCGCGATGGCGTCGTCAAGCTGGGCGACTTTGGCATCAGCACCGTGCTGCGCAACACCTGCGAGCTCAAGCGCACGGTGTGCGGTACGCCTTACTACTTTTCGCCCGAGCTGTGTTTAAATCACCCCTACAACAACAAGAGCGACGTATGGGCACTTGGCTGCATTCTTTACGAGATGACCACCCTGAACCACGCCTTCGACGGCAACAATATGAAGGCACTGGTGCAGAAGATTCTCAAGGGCGTCTACCCTCCCGTCAACGCTGCGTACTCGTCAAACCTGCAGAGGCTCATCGCGGCCATGCTGCAGATGGACCCACACAACCGTCCCAACGTGGGCCAAATTCTGGAGCTTGCCTTCATTCGTGAAAGCCTCGCCAACCTGCAGAATGCGGTGCAGCTCGCGCGAAGGAATAATGTCTCTGTGGTCCCTACAGAAGAGCAAAAAGGCATGCAGGAAGTGGCTGCGCAGCGCCTTGATGAACACCGTCGCGCAGAGGCCGAGAAGGCCCAGCGCCTGGCGGAGCTCCGTGAGCGTCAGCAACACCTTCTTGAACAGCGGCAAAGGGAGAGCGATGAGCGAAGGCGGCAGCTGCTCGAGCAGCAGCGCGCTCTGCAGCGCCAACAGGAGGCGGAGGCCCAGGACCGCAAGAAGAGCGCTGATGCCAAGGCGCGAGAGCAGCGGAAGGCCGCCGAGCGTCGCCAGAAGGAGCAGGAGGCACAGGACAGACTGCGTGAGGATCAGTGGGAACAGAACATGAGGGAGCAGCGCGAAGAACTGCGCATGAAGCGCCTCGAGGAAGAGCAGCGCGAGTGGGAGCGTCGCCAGCAGCGCCCACCCGACTCCAACGCGAAGGGTGACGCGCAGCGGCAAGAATCAGCTGCGGAAGTGTACAAGGAGATGCGCCGTCAAGCCGCTATCAACAAGAAGCGTATGATGACTCAAGCGGGTGGTGGTGGTGCCAGCGGTGCAGCTGGTGCTGGCAGCCCATCGCCCCCACCTCCACCACGCGTGCCACCGTCCCACTCCAGCTCGCGGCAAATGACGTCCGAGGAGCTGGACGCGGCGAGGCGCGAAGCCTTCTGGCAAATGCGCCTGGAGGCGGAAAAGAACCGCAAGAAACTCAAGGACCACCACAATAGCACCGGTGAGGCCGGCTATGATGAGACGAATGGGGAAACAGCAAAGGCCACCTCCAGCGTGAGCACATCTGGACAGCCGCGAAAGACGACCACAGCTGCGGAAACAGGCGTGAACATCGAAACCGAGGAACCAGATAGCACCACCAACGCTGCCTCACCAGTGGAGGTCGATGCCGATGGTGAATCGGGCTTCCGTGCTTTTCTGGACGCAGAGGCGGCCAAGGATATCACAGCCGGACAGGAGAATCAGCGAAAGGCCGACTACGGTGCACTGGAAATGGCCATTACACAGGCCCTGAACCAGTCAGACGGCACCCGACAGCAGGTTGATTTCGATGACACAGAATACTCTGCTGCGAATGGAGATGTCACCAAGTTCATGCTCGACGGCAAGACGCTGGAATTGCCCAACGTGAGCGCCACGGACCCTCTCATGGTGCGAATCGAGTCGCTGCGCATGTTCCTGGAGGCACAGATTGGCGAGGATGAGCTGCTGGATTGCTACCACGCGCTGAACGATATTTCGGCCGAGGACGAGGACGCGATGCGGGAGGTCGAGAAGCTCTTGCCCAAGTCAAAACAGCGCTTCATTCCTTTGGTCGCACAGCTTATTGTCTGCGAGGAAGCCATTAATCACCAACGAGGCAGCGTGAGATGAGCGCGTCCATGATGCTCTTTTTTTCCCCCTCTCTGTGTACCTTCTCAGCTTCGCACGCGTCTGCGTGTGTAAACCCTGAGGTGCGCCTGCTCAAGTTGTGGATCCACAGCACACACACACACACATGCGCGCACGCGTCTGAAGACAAATATATTGTCTGGCTTCTCTCACTGCTTGGTGTGCCCTCCCCCTCCTCTCACCGACGATACAGAACGTGGCAATCCAGTTCAGTGCGTTCTCTCCGTGTCATGGCTCTTGTTCACCGTTCTCCGTTCCCCGTGTTGTTTCTGTTCGCGCGACTTGTGCTGCGCGTGCCATTTGCTTTTTTTGACCTTTTTGCTTTCTTTTGATGATTGTTTCTCGCTTTTTCCCCGTTTTTGTTTGCACAACCATTTCATCGCGTACGTCGATGTGGCGTTACCTAGCTGAGCGACACTTCTTGCTTCACGCTTGCTATGTGTGCACATGCGGTGGGGCTGTCGGTGTCAATCCACTCACATGCATTTACTCTCTTTTCCCCCCTTCACCTGTCCCCAAGCGTTGTTATTTGGAAGACTCTTGTTTTCTTCTTTATGGAAGTGCCCGTACTTGTGTTTGAGGCCCAGGTAAATCGTCTGGATCAGAGCGGTGATCCAAGTGTCCCTCTCTCACTGTTGATTGCGGTTGTCAGCGCGCTAAGCCACCAAAGAAAAGTGAACAATCAAAAAAGATTTTCTTTTTTGACTAAGTGCGGGGACTAAAAGCGTGGCAGCAAAGACAAAAGAGAGCGACACGAGACGGTTCTGTATCATAGTTTGCCGTCACAATAAGGATACCTTTTCGCTTGTGAACTGGCAAAAGCCATGGGATCCTGGTGCGTGTCCTACTCTTCATCAAAGACGCACAATACAGCGGCGAGCGGCGTGAGTACGTCGGATCGCTTTCCGATACAAAACTCACTTCCCCACATCGCGTTGACGATTTCATAGCCCCCCCCCGCCCCGCAGTACTGATGACTGCTTTTTTTTTTTTCTGGTCTTCCTCAGTCTTGCGCTGGGGGCGTGTACTCTCTTGCGTCGGTGACTGGCACTGTGGAGGTCATGGCATGCGCGCGTTTCAATGCCCAACTGGGTTAGCACCATCTCTCATGTCCTCTTCCATCTCGTCTCTCTGCGCGTGCGCCTGGTGCCTTTGCCTTTCCTTCTTGTGTTCCTTTCTGTGTTCTTACCCGTTGTTGTTCTGTACGACATGAACCCGGCCCACCCACCCACACACACAAAAAAAAAAAATTAGACTGCAAAGGGTCCGCGGCTGATTTTGCAATTGTGGGTACGTCTCTCTTTTCCTCTCGCGCTGTAGTAGTTCTTCTTCCTTTCTTTCTTCACTTTTGATTCTCTAGTGTTTTTCTTTTTTTCTCTTCACCTGGCACGACAGCGCGCGGACCCATGTTTCGCCGAAGTGTTCACCGTCTCGCGGCTGCCGATGTGGCCAGTCTTAAGTTTGACGCTGTGGTGGTGGGTGGCGGCGTCGCCGGATGCCTCGTTGCTGGACGTCTCGGCGTGGAGGATCTCAAGACGCTCGTGATTGAGGAGGGCGATGACGTGCGCAGTCAACCGGAATGGTTCAGGACGCTGCCGGCGAGCCCGATCGCCCATCGCGTCGCGCAACGCGGGTATGAAGCGAAGGATACGATGACAGTACCGCAGACTCACCTTGACGGCAGCAAGGCCCCTCTGCTGGTGCCGACTGCACGGGTGCTGGGTGGAAAGGGCGTCGTGGGTAGCCGCTCGTGGAACCTCGGCTCTGCGGAGGATTGGCAGGGCACGCCGTGGGACTTCCGCGAAGATCTTCTTCCTCGGGTTCGCACGTACGAAAACATGGAGCTCTTCGCACCTCACCGAGGTAAGCGCGGCAAATTCCTCATTAGCCGTCCACAAACCTTCTCGCCATACTTCAAGCCGTTCTGTGAGGCAGCCTCACACGATGTGCCACTGCTCAGTGAGTTCACGCGTCAAGCTTTTGACAGTCGCTGTGGGTGCGGCCGCCCAGACATGTTCGCCGACCTGACTACGGGAAAGGCGCACTCGACTCTGCAGCGCTACCTCATGGACACCATCAAGCTCAACAGGCCTATCCGCGTTGAATGCAACAGCAAGGTCGTTGGTATTCGCGGTGGCGCCGCAGCTCCCGGCACCGCCACGGGCGTGAGCTTCCGCCGCGCAGACGGCCAAGTTGTGGATGTGGAGGCACCGCTGGTGGTGGTGAGTGCCGGCACCATCGGCTCGCCTCGGCTTCTCGCCGCGTCGAAAGGGACCATTTCGGTCGACGGGAGCGTTGGCGCCAACTACTGGGACGTGCCACAGGTGGTGCTTCAGTACCGCACCAAGGATCGCATGAGTCACAACGCCTACCTTGATCCTCTCGTCCGCTCCCTCATGAAGTTTGAGCTACGTGTAGGTTCTCCCGTCCTTAGCCTGCTGTCAAGCTGGGATGATCTCATTTCGTACTGGTCCACCACGGGCTCCACGACGCCTGACATCCAGATTGTGTTCCAACCCTTCACGCTCAACAACGACGGCACACAGCCACTGCCCGGCGAGCACGGTTGCCAGTTTCTTGTACGTCTTCTTCACCCGAAGAGTCGTGGCGCCATCAACGCGGACGGCACCATCAATCCCAACTACTTCGCCGCCGCTGAGGACCTCGAGGTCCTTCGTAAGGGCGTTGCGTACGTCAAGGAGAGCCTTGTAAAGAAGACGTCGTTGGTACCCATTGTCGGCGCTCTTGTCGCGGAGCGCTTGGAATCGTCTGGCGTCAACGGCGGCAGCTGCTTCGAGGCTATCGATCCCACCACCTTCCTGGTGAAGGGCACCTCGAACGTGTACGTGTGTGACGGCAGCATTATCCCAAAGCCACTCTCGGGCGACATGCTGCCGTACACTATGGTGCTGGCGGAGAAGTTCGCCGACAAGCTGCTCCACCGCAAGGATGTGCGCGCGAAGGTGGACGAAGCCCCCGAAGGTGGGGCGACCCGCATCGTGTATTAGAAAGAGCGGAGAACTGTGAGCGCATGGGTTTCTTTTGCTCTTCTGTTCTTCTCTTTTTTTTTTTCTCCCTTTCCCGGTTGGCGCACTTGTCTGGCGTCTTCGCTCGAGCCTTCACTCTGTCTTTGCTTGTGCGGCTCATCTCTGGCTTGTTCTCTGAGTGCCTCCTCTACCCCACGCCCATACGCCCTCGCGTATTTGAGTCTCAGCAAAGTGACTGAATGCGAATACCCTTCCCCGCCGCTTGTGCAGACGCGTGTGCATTGCGATGCCACCGCACGCAGTAGGATATCGCAACAAAAAGGAACGCGTACAACACGTCATGATTGGTCAAGGAAGGCACATCAAGCCCCCTCCTCCCCAGCTGTGGTCTCTGACGCCCACACTGGAGTAGGTATGCTTGAAAGCAGAAACGGACCTTCGCCTTACACATGAACAGAAGAACACGTTGAACATCGTCACCCCACAGGATCAAAAGTAGACTACCAGATCTTCGCGGCGCGTAACAGTACATCTCTTCCTTGGGACCATGCGTGCCTCAAAGCAGCCCGGACTCCGAGCGTCGTGTACGTGCACCTCTTCCCAGATGGTCAAATCTCATCGCTCTTCCTTATTCTTCCTCAACCCTCTTTCTCTCTTTCTTTCGGCTTTTCTTTTTTTTCGCCCTCCCGTCACGGCTCTTCTCATCGCTGTCCCGCTTTATTGTGTACACCACCATTTTGCGATGTGCTCTCATTGCCCGCACCCTCCTCCGACCAGAATACTCAACGCTGTAATCTAGCTCGGTCGCACACCCACATCCACTGTCACCGATAGCGGCTCCCACCCGAACGTCAGGTAAATAGCACGACGTCTGACATATTGCTACCCCCATCGTATTTTGACTAACGACGCAAACGAACACGCCTACAACTGTAAGCGAAATTAAGGTAAAGAACGGAAACGAGATCCGCAGAAAAACAAAGTTAAAAGAAAGAATAAGTGCACCGAACTGCTTAGCCATCATTTTTTTTTTTTTTTGTTTTCAACTTACTGTGTGAGTTTTCGCTTGCAGGATTGAAAGAGATCACCCTTTGAGGAAAAAAAGCAAGGCCACAACAGAAGTGCTCACGGGGACGCTCAAGTAGCTCTATTCTTGGCGTCACTCAACCCCCCCCTTTATATTCTTCTTCGAATCGAACGCCGCGTGCTCACGAACAGGCCGTCCCCCCTTTTTTCTCGTGTCGGCTTGCTTTGCATTTGTACTTACTGTTGTTGCCGTTATCGCTTTCCCGCTTACTCCCCTTCTTGCAGGAATGAGCAGTGCTGAGAACGCATTCTCAACACATGGGGGCTCTCGCCGCGGGTCCGCGCTAGTCCCACCGCTGAGCGAAGAAAAGCTTGTGAGTGGCCTCTCCAACCTTTTCGGTTCGGGTGGGTACGTGCTTGTCTCTGGTGACGATGGCAATAACTTCTTGGCATCCACCAGCAACATAACATCCCCGTCTGGCAACAACGACAGCCCAACGGCTCTCAGTGTGCTACAACACCAGGCTGCGGCGCAGCTTGAGCAGGAATACTTGTTCACACGAAATAATCTGCAGCAGTGCTCGCGCTCCGTGCTGCTCACTGTCCTGACCTCTCTCCTGGACGACTGCCCCGCGGCCATGACGGGCGAAATTCGCCTTCGAATGGAACGCGCGATGAGCAACCGCGGCGCTGTCGGAGGGGGCTCCGTGAATTCACCGAGTGCCGCCTCCGCGCGCACGCATGCCGCAGCGGGTAGTGGCGCACGCAAAGGCAGCATTCCCACTAGTAACGGTGGCAACAATGGATCCGGTCTCGCAAGTGCGCTTGGCGTTCACGCCGCACCGTGGACGCCGAACTCGCACGCGAAGCAGAACGCTGGTGGAAGTGTGACTTCGCCGTACAGAAACGCGGCTAGCAACAACCAAAGCAGCCCAACCAGCCATCGTAAATCAGGTGGCCGCAACCAGAAGAACAAGGACGAGGATCAGGAGCTGTGTAGCGTTCACAACAATATGCGCGCCCTCAAACACCTTCAGCGTAACCCCACAACCGGACTGTTCGAATGCATTCATGGTTTCCATTGTCTAGTCGATGGCCCTGCGCCAAGTGACGGTCACCCCATCGCCCCCGCCAACACCCACACTTCACCGAAGAGTAACGCCGTGTCGCCCATGCGGCAAGTCGGCTCGCCACCACCGACGTCGCAGGGGTATTGCGTTACGAGCTACTTTGAGGCACCAAAGACGGAGCAGTTCCACCTGTGCTACGTGCGCGGCGACAACGTCAATAACCATATACGCACGCCCGGTCCTACCACTGAGCACGCGGAGGATTTGGGACCTGCAGGAACCTACTTCGACCCCAGCAACGTTAATGAGGATGAGCTTAACCAGCTAGAGGACCTCCTACAGAGCGTGCGCGATGGCATGCGTGATGACGCCTGAGAGCGTCCCCCACCGGATGTTTCTGTTTGTTCCTTTGCTTCAAACCTTCCCTGTGACTGTTTTTTCACCCTCTTTTCCCTCTTCATTTCTCTCCTGTCTCTTGCCCCCACTATGTGAATGACTTCTTTACTCAGCCACGTGCGCACATGTGCACTGCATGTTGGTTGTGGTCACACGGACGATGTGTGTGATTGGCGCGCACGAGAGGCGAGAATGGCGCATCGGGCAGTCGGGGGTGGGGGGAGGTGAAGCTTACGATGATGATGATGGTGGATAGTCGACTGTCTATGAACACAAAAACTCTAAAAAGGCACCCACCTGCAACGCATGCATCATTCACCTCACCCCTCGATTGACCTTGGCCTTGTCGTTTTCTTTTTCGTTAGCTGTCCGCATGCCACCTGCGCGCTCCGCCCAGCCCGTGCTGGATCAATCTTCGCATGGCGGCACAGACCCGAAAACCAGACAAGCAACCATTTGGCGTCTCTCTGCATTTGCCGTTGATGCAAAGTAAGTGAACAGTGAACAAATTCCTTTCTGTTTTTGTCTTTCCCAATGTTGATTTTTTTTTTCTACTTTAATGTTCTTCAACTTCTGTTGCGGTATGGACAAAAGAAGCAAATTGACTACCCATCCTCAACTGGTGTGGTTGATTTCCGTTTTGGCTCTGCATTACCGGTCTGTCTCTGTCGTCGTCACATCTCATTGGCCATTGTCGCGGTCGCGCTGTACATAGCTGATGAACTGTCAGATCGTCTCTGCGTGAGAACATAAATAAATACAACGAAACATAAGGCGTTGCAACTGCACTTATATTGTTTTTCCCATTTCCCCTACCTGTGAGCAAGCACCACAGTATTGTCGCGGGGCCTCCTCTCTCAAGGCGCAAACACACGAACACACACACACATACACACAACGACGGGCGCCAGCGCAGGTGGACACACAGATTTGCGAACCCCGATACGCACGTGGGCCAATGGAAAGGCAGACAACGATAGGTGGACGGCAGAGAACCGCAAGGCGAGTAACTGAAAGGGAGCATGGCTGCCCCCCAAATCCCAATTATTGTGCGGCTGCCCAGAAGCTCATGTAAGCTAAAAGGGAAGAGCATGAACCTAAGTAAAAAGCTCCCTTTGATGCATTTATCCATTCGGTCACAGCGGCCTGCCCCGCCTTCGACACACTTTTCGTTTTTTTTGTTCTTTTTGCTTTCCCTTCTCGCTATTTTTGTGTCTTTTCGCTTGATTCTGCGTCGGTTTCCATTTTTCCGTTTTTCCGTTTTCTCCTGTTTTTCCGTTTTCTCCTGTTTTTCGTTCCTCATTGCCCCCACGTAACCGACTTTGTACAGACTCACCCCTACGTTCTTTTCCCTGTTGCGAATCTGTGTGTCGAGCCCGTCCTCGCTGTGCTCGGGCTCTCCTCACGTGCCGCCGTGTCTGCTCGCGACGGCGGCACGTGTTGTGTCGCTCGCCTCTTTTTCTACCATCGCCTCTTACGGAGCTCTCCATCAGCGGTGAGATGCGACAATGCCGTGTGCGCTGTTAGGTTTGCCAAGATGAGGCGGCAGCGGATGGACTTGCCCATCGCGTAAGCAAGAGAGTCACAATCGTTTTGACAGAGGCTGCACGGAATGCAAAACTGGGAAGAGGTGTACGGCAACCATCACTCGAACAGGGGGGAAGGCCATCGTCAACTCATACGGTTGATCCGTCCGAGGCGCCAACTATTTTCTTTGTCGTCCAATGAGCTTTGCGTCTTCTTTTGCCTCGTGAAGCCTTCCCCAGAGCTTCCCACCTTAGCAGCAGCCACAACAAAAAGTTTTTCATGCACAATAATTTGAACACACGTTTGCACAGCCACCTTGATCACAACCACTTCGTGACTTACCCAATCATTCCCCCCCAAAATGGAAAAAAAAGAGGGAGAAAACAACCAAACAAACAAACAAACAACAACAACAAAAAAAAAAAAGAGCATACCTCGATACCATGCGAGTGAGCATCAAACCGCTCCATTCAGTCTGGATCGATCCGTGTGCCGCCCAGCGGCCAGGCGTATAAAAAACAAGGTGAATCCAAGGGACGCACCGCGCGCTACACCAGAAAATAAGGGTCGACGCGCGGTGGCCCCATCCACCTGCGGCTCTGCACGACAGCGGTGCTGAAAGGGAGACACTCGGTTGGCGTTTGACTTATCATCACCTTGTCTCGTCGATGTGCCTGCGCGTATCCTCTCACATGCGTTGAGCACGCGTGAGAACGAGAGAGCGTCTCTCCCGCGTCTTTACCCGCACTTTTCCTGACCGAGCCGAGAAAGAGTGGAAATACGGTACATGAGCAATCAAATAGCGATGATGACAGTTCTCTTATCTCAGCACTCATCCCCTTCCCTGTCCATACCGGTTTTCTGCCACATCTTTTCATTTCTCACACACGCACGCATTTGTGTGTCGTGTACTATGCGGCTGTGCGACCCTAAATACCCGTTGGTGCAACTCTGTGGAGAAAAACCGAAGCCAAGTGTCGCCAGTATCCGCTCCTTCTCAGCCTCTCTTTTTGGGTGTGAACCAGCTCAGCTCGCAGAGACTCTCTTTTCTCTTCCTTGTTTCGCCTTACTCTGCCCTACACTCAGTGCACGCCACACAGACAGGCTCGCATCCTTTTTCTCTGTGGTTTACGTTCCCACACCTGAGCCCCTCTCGCCATCTTTTTTCCTCCCCGTTTTCGCTCGTTTGCGTCATTGCTATCGCCAGCCGCCACTGTGGAGACACAAGAAAAGCGCATACACACACACAAAAGAAGTCGAAGGATTCGAGGACAACATCAAAAACGAAATACACATAACAGGAACGACGGCTGCGATTTGACAACGTATTATGTCGGAACAGCCCCCGTCTGTGCTCTACTGTGCCCCGAGATGCTTCTCACTACCAACGGTGGACCCCGAGGCCCTGTCTGTGTCGACGATGCTCCGCCTCACCTCCGCACACTACCGCCGACACGATGACGCGATGCGCCGTCTCCGTCTTGAGGTGCCTGAGCCGACTGCAGTCCCCACAGGGAAGCCGAACAGGAAGGCCATGACGCCCAAGTGTAGGACGTACACTGGCCGCCAGGCCTGCATTGAGATGCTGAAGTCCTCCGCCGACCTCGAGTCTGTACCGAGCGACCGGCGTCCGGCGCTCGTTTGCGTGGAGAGCCTGACAGTGAAGTGCCTCTTTCCGGCCTTCACGTTTATAGCCCATTTCGATCCCCACCTCTATTTCAACGGTATCAAGAAACACGTGGTTCCTCTCGTTGGTGGCTTCTGGGAGAGGATGCGAGGAGACTACCGAAGGAACATCCTCGCGCGGAACCCGTACTTTGTCTCGGGGACGGAGGTGCTGGCACTGCCGTCGATCGGCGCCACATCGCTAGTAGCCGCACAGAAGCTCAATGAAGTACTCGCCGACGTCGAGGAGGCGTTGAAAGCGCTCGAGCTTCTCCACGTCTCGCACGCCGGGGCGGACGAAGCGTTCTTCCTTGGTACGCGTCGGCCCTGTGTCGCCGATGCCCACGTCTATGCCGCAGCCTCTTGCTTCCTCCACGCTGATGTTGGTGGACCGCACGGGTCGCCAACAATGAGCACTTTCCAAAAGCGGCTGCGCGAGGAGTGCCCATCTCTGGTCAAATACGTAGAAAAGCTTCGTGTGATGCTCTTCGAGGACTATAGCGGCTCGTACAACTTGAAGCCGGTGGGCTCACAGGCGGATCAGGAGATGGCAGCTGCCATCGCGTTGGACGCCATGTACAGCCGCGGTCGTTTCCGCACCCTGGCGTGGACAGCCATGTTTGCGGCCTCCTACTTTGTCGTCGCCAACGCGGACATGATCGTCGCTCTTATTGCGGAAAGCGCGGAGGAGGAAACAGAACAGGCTGAAGAGTCTGCGTCGCCAGCACCCGCCACTGCCGATGGTCACGCGCGCGATCCGGACCCGAGGGCAGCGTTTCCGTAGTGAGTTGTGTGGCCGTGATATCGTGGCACGCTCTATCCATCTAAGGCTGCACTTTTTTTTTTTTCCTGTTTCCCTGATGCTGGCGTACGGCTGTGCATGACGCGGCGTGCTGTCTGCAGTTCGTGTGTGACTGGTGGCCTCATGCGTCGTGCTTGACGTCCCTTGTTTTGTCCTTCCGCCACCGCTGCTTTGCGTAGTCACACATACAGCACTCGCACCACTGAAGACGGTGTGAAGAGCCACAAACGTAACCAAAGAGGGAATAAGTGCATTGACTCACAAGAACAACAATAGCAACGTTAATACGAGTGCTTACGAACAAACGGAAGGCGAGCCAGACGACTGAAAAGAAACTGCACTCGCTTGGACGCAGAGGAGCGACAAGTTGACCGACCGACGAGACGCGGGCTTGCCCGTTACGGTGCGACCAGTTTTCTCATTTCCAGCGTCACGCCATGAAGCGGTGCGCACTGTCACGTGGCCGGACGCGGCGTTGTTTTGGCCGAATAGTTGACACAAGTGGTGTGCCGCCTCCGCTCGACCTGCATTTAAGGAAAGATCCTCGTACAGATGCCGCAGACGCGGGCACCAAAATCCCTTCTCACCAAGTGCCATCCTCTCACTCCGCTTCTCATTTCCTCTCTCGCCCCAAGTAAAACAAAACAAAAACTGTGCGTGAGTGTTGGCCTGGGTTGGATCCGCTCGAAGAGCCACAATCAGCAATCGAGGTTACTCCTCACACGGGACCCGCGCACGACTAGAGGGGGCCAGAAATAAAAAAAAAACCGCAGGGAACCGTACGCGTTGATCGCCTTACCCACCGCACCGCGCGGCATCTACTGCAGGGCTAATTCAATCAACGAAGTGCTCTTGGTCTCGCGGCCGTGTTTCCCCCTTTCCGCCAGCTGTTCACAACTTTTTTTCATTATCACATATTTGTTCGTTTCGTAGACTTGTTCTCTCTTTCCTCGCTGTGGTTCCCACCTGGGCCAGCCGCCTCACTCTCTCTCTCTGTCTACCGCATCGCTGCGCCACTGTGAGTGACCGTGTGTGTGTGTGTGGTGCCTCGTCCGTGCCGCTAAATGCCGTCGCCCTCGGTGCGACAGCATCGATCTGCGCGCAGACCTGTGACGGTCGGCGGTGGATGCGACTATTGGTCTCTCTGCGCAGGCGCTGCGCCAGGCGCCAGCGTCTCTCAGCTACCCCACGGCGTTCTCATTCACACGACGTGCTTTACGTCGCTCTTCGCTCAGTCCCGATACAGTCTCCGCGGGAAGGAGAAGGTACAGTACGAAGTACATCTCCTCTCCGGTGGTCTGCTGCAGATTGGGTGGTGTGCACCGCTAGCCGAACTTGTCTTTAGCGAGAATGACGGCATTGGTGATCTGCCGCTCTCTGCCGCCGTGGATGGTGTCCGCGGCATGCTGTGGTGCGTGGATGGCAAGGCCGTCCCCGCGTTGCGCTGGGAGCCAGGTGATGTGGTCGGGTGCTACGTGGACCTTAGCAGTGGCCAGATGGACTTCACGCTGAATGGCACACGCGTCGCAGACATCACACTGCCCACCAGCAGCACAGCGAGTTCTCTGCGTGCCGCTGCGCATGCCAGCTGGTCCGACAGCGACGCCACCGCAGCGGCGGCGACCATCACGAGCAGTCCACTTTTGTACGTCCCGGCGCTGTCGCTGGGTCCGTCCGAAGCGTGCGTGGTCAACACAGGCGAGACATCCCTGCGTTACCCACGTAAAGGTTACATGACGCTGTGCGAACACGACGAGTGTTGCTCTCTCAGAGCTCGGGACCACGACGCAATCCGACCCGATGGTTCGCTGCTCGCACCCGTGCCGCTCGGCAGGTCGAACCTCCGCGGCCTCGTGATGCAGCTCGGGCTGGCGGGGGATGCGCTTCGGGTACCCGGTGAACCAGAGGACCCACAGCAAACCGCATCACTACAGTCCTGCGCTACTGCAGCGCTGGGATTCCTCGCTGATGTGTTGCGCACGTGCGCTGATGATGCGTTCGATATTGTGCTGTGCCTCGTGCAGTGGCTCCAGGTCGATGTCACACGACGCTGGTATGCGTTTGTGCTCACGCTCTACCTCTGGTTCTCACGCCTCTATGTCGGTGACGACGATCAGGGCGCTTCATCGCGTCGAGTCGTTGCCGGCAGCCAGTCCACACGACAGCGCGTTCAGCGTGTCTTTGACTTGCTGGAATTGTTACTCCCACCAGAGCAATTTGGTGCCGTTCCCGGCCTGCTTTTGGCGGTGCTTCAGCATCGTCTCTCCGATCGCTCCGCCGCGCGCAAGCTGGCGTTCCGTGTCACGTGTGACCTCGTTCGCGTCCCAAGCTTCCGCCGTCAGTGGGTTCACGGCGGCGCTCTGTTCTGTAGCACGCTGCTGAACCTGTTTCAGCTCTTCCCTATCTCGGCGTCCGAATCGAGGTGGCTGGCGCAGCAGCTCGAGAACCACACAGTGGAGCAGGCACTTCGCCTCTCCTCCCGCGCACCGAACCCAATGTGCAAGAGGCAGCTCGAGTTCCAGGCGAGCGCGTTCCAGTGCGTGGAGGCGCTGTTCTCAGATGTCGCGTGCTACGCGCCGCTGACGGTGGCCCTCTCCACCCTCTCCAGTGATCTGTCGTTGGCGAAGGATGCCATCGCGTGCACCTTGGATGCGCGGCTTGGCGGCTACCGTGCCACCCTTCCCTTGACATTTTCGATGCTAAGTCCTGCTGCAGTCGTTGGGTCGCTTGCCTGGGCTGTGGCCGCATCACTCGGCAAGGAAATGGACGCAGACGTCACCAAGGTGGAGGCGGCGATGGGTGAGCCGAGCAGACTTGGTGGTCTGGCATGCGGTGCCGTTGCACTCAAGTGGCTTCCTCCGCGCACCTTCTACAGTTTGAGCCTGTCGGAGCTTGACAGCCGACACCCAGAGCGGCCCGATCTTCGCGTCGGCGGGTCCTTCACTTCGGTCGGAGCGCAACTCGAGGCCGAGTCCATGAAGCCGCTGCTTGCCACGCCGACCACAAACAGGGCCACGCGTGCACCCTCCGCGGCCGCTTCCACCTTGAGAATGTCACGCACACAGGCCGGTCCCAGGGAGCATCCGTCAATGCCGCGCGCTCGTGAAGAGAGCGTAGAGGAAGACGCTGACGACTTGAGCAGCAGTGATTCGTACGGCGCGCCAGAGGATGATGAGGTCGACGATGAAGGCCCCGCGCGAGGCTCGGCCGCGGTGAGTCGTCGGTCTCGCGCGTGCATGTCAACAGTGCGGCAGCAGCGCCGCACTCTACCCACAGTCTCTACCCCGCCGACGGCCACGTCGCGCCGCTGGAACGAGGACAGCTGGAGGCAGCAGTGCGCGCAGTGTGCGGCGGACAGGCGCCGCTATCTGAAGGATGCCAAGGAAAGTGCCGCCGTGCCCGATAGCGCAGCCTGGGCGACGTATCTGAATCCTGGACACCAACTCAACGTCAGTCAGAGCGCATCTATGGCATCGCCCACAAGACGCGACCGCACGCCTACACAAGGCGGTGCTGAGGCGTGTCAGGCTGATGTGTTCCGCACAGCGATACTCTTTGTTCACACCTTCACGCGCCAGCCCATTGGTCTCCTCGGCTCCCTCGAGCTCCTGTACAGTTTAAGTGAGCAGTACAAGCTGGTGAGCGCCGGCGCAGACACCAACTGTGCACCTACGCGCTACCCTAGCAGTGACAAGAGCACAAGCAGTACGGACGGAAGCAGCCTCCCCGACGTCGCCATGCCCTCCTCGCGTGGAGGCGACACTCGACGTACCGCCGCGACGGACACAGGCGACGGCGCCTTCGCACGCAGACAGTCCACCGAGGATACCCTGCGTGAGCTGTGCATCATGTTTCGGCGCGTGGAGATGTCTCGGCACTGGGCCGCTACCACAGACAACCTCGGTCGCTTCGTGACGGGAATGTGGAGCGTCGTCACATACTACTGGGCACGCATGCATTTGTTCGAGCGACGCCTCTATGCCACGGCGTGCGCGTCGACGAGCGCCGCGCTGGCGTTGCAGGACGATGCAGAGGCGAAGTCCTGTCCCCCGCGTGCCTTCCTTATGCTTCCAATCGAGTTGATGGAGCTCTGCGCAGAACTTCCTGTGTACGCGACGGTACTCGAGGGGGCCGACTTCGCCGCGACAATGCGACTGCCTGCCGTTTCGCTGTTTCAGTGGGACGCGCAGCTGCGTCGTGCTGTCTCGCATTCGGCTGTGCGCGCCGTCCTGTACCGCGCGACGGCAAGTGTCTTCAGTTCTTCGGTCACAATGCGCTATGTGCTCACCGAGCGACTGCAAAGACAAAAGCAAGCGCACGAACGGTACCTCGAGAGCGTTAGCCCATCTTCAAGGCAAATGGAGGATCCCTTCTCCCTCTACGAGGCGACTTTTCTGGATGGGCTCGATGCATTCACCACGCAAGAGAACTTCAACGAGGCCTCTTCTCTGAACCTGTTGTTCTCCCTCAGCCAAGAGAGCTGCCTTCTCCCACCCCCGAGACTACTCGAAGAGAGTTTTTGGTGGGTGGCGGCGCTGCGTCAACACGTGGAACTTGGCGACCACACCGACACACGCAAAGGCACAGAAACGATCACTGAGGACCACATCCCTGCCCACACTGACGGCCGCGCACCACCCGGGCTGCACGATCGGCGAATGGCCCTCGAGGCGGACGCACTCACACTGCACGCCGCGGTGTCGGCGGCACTCAAGACCGACGTGCTTGCCGAGTCAACGCTCGCCTGCATTAGCAAGTGCAATCAGCTACTGAGCCAGTTCAGTGAGCTGCTTCCCACCTCCTCCCCCTCACTACGTCGCATCGAGGATGTGAAGAGTTTTCAGGTCAAGTACATGCTATTGCGCAAGAGCCTTTACGTGCTCGAGTTTCTTGTGAAGGTGTCTGGTGCGGCCGCACAGTCTTCTTCAAGTCACAGTCAGACGGTATCACCCACCTTGCTGCAGCGTCCCGTGGACGCGATTCGAGTGTCGCTGATGGACCTGCTCACTCAATGTGTGGTGCGGCTTGGATTTGTTGCACCTGACAGCACGCAGATGACTGCCTCGCACAACCACGAGCCCTCGCCGCCCAGCTTGGTGTCGATGCGGTCGCGCTGGTCTTCCACAACGAACGCACTGAGCGACTCGACGGGTCAAACAGACGCGCGCACTAGCATCGTGGTGAGCCACATACCTCCGGGCAGCATTTCGTCCAACGTGCTTCAGCCCGCGTTTTGCCGTGATGCAGACGGCTGGTGGAGCTGCGCGAGCTCCGCCTGCACGGTGACGGGCCTACTCGCGCCTGTCTTCTCCATACTCTCTTCCGTTCTTTCTGAACACGGCACGGACATGAAGGCGAACCCCTTCTTCCAGGTGGCGACGTGCGGAGACGTGCTGGTGCGCCGCTCTCTGGAGCTGCTGGGCCACCAAGCTTGGTGGGTGCGTCACGCGCCTCCAGCAATGGCGTGGCGCCGCGAAGAACTGTTGCCGACGCGGTCGCAGAGTGTACTCCTCGCGCTCCAGAAGAACCTGCGTGACGTTGAGAGGAGTATGCGATATGCGTGGGCAGGTCCCACGATGACCCCCGACACACTCTCGCCATCGAAACCCGCCCCCTTGACAGAGACCACATTGGACAGCGGCGGCTGTTGCCTTATCTGCCAAGAGGCCCCTGCCGACACGCGCTTTAAGCCATGCGGTCACACGTGCTGCCATCTTTGCTTTGCGCGCTACCAAAATACGCTCACGGTGAAGGCAGCGAGCTCCGCACGCCGCTCAACCCAATCGTCGCAGACGCGAGACACACACTCGAACACACAAGGCGATGAACAACGAGGGAGTGCGGTGACGGCCGTTGAGGACGAATGCCTGACAGTGTCGTGGCTCTCAAGCTCACGGCGCTCGCGCGAGCAAGCAACCTGTGAGCCCGGCAAGTGCTTCTTCTGCCAACAAACGATTGAAAGCGTCGAAATGCTCTCGTGCTGACCGTGTCGTCATGCGAAACAAACCTTGGAGGACAGCGTACCAAAATGCAGCTTCTCACTGTGTACGCTTGAGGTAAGCGAGGGGAAGTGAGGGGAAGGGGAAGGGGGGAAAACGACCCTCAGCGAGCCGAAACCGCCTCGTCGCTCATCTCTCTCTCTCCCTCCCTTCTGTCCCCCTCCACTCTCTCTCGCTTCCTTTTTGCTTCTGGTTCGACCGGTCGTGTGGTATTTGTTCGGAATGCAACACGTGTGCTTACGTGTCCGTGTTCACTCTCTCTACTCTTCCCACCCCTTTTTCACCTCAGTTTTATGATTACGTCCGCCGTTTCCATGTTGCCATCGCTTTTTTTTTTTCTTTTTTCTTTTCTCATTTCACTCATTTCCCTTTCCCTCCTCCCGTGAACACACCTGGCGTGATTCATTTGCGTGTGGTGTGTGCACAGGCACGCCTTGGAAACGAAAAGCGTCTTGGCTCGTTACCCGCTGCTGGAGAGTTGTGTACGATACGTGTCTGTTGCACCTCGACCAACGACGGCGATGGGATTGATGTGATCTTTTTCTTTTTTTTTTTCTTTCTTCATGCTTCTCACGGCGGCTTCCCTTTGCTGCTTGGGCCTCCGATGCTTTCTGTGAGCTTCCAATCACTCGCCTATTTCATTCGCTTTGCGCCCCGATCAACTCGCTCTTTCTGTGATGTGCAGAGGTAAATGCACCTCACACACTGTATCACATACCAGTACACGATTTTTTTTTTTTTTTGGCTTCTTGCCCTTTACTTGGGCTTCGTCACCATTATTGCCGTTTTTATTTGCCAAGAAAGCGAAGCTTCTACTCTGCGTACTCGCGCTGTCTCACCGCACTCACACACGCGCACACGCACACGCGAATGACATCTCCCTCTGCATTGGTCGTATGCAAAGCTGAGGGCGTGTCTGTCGGTACCCTCGGGGCTCTTACCCTCTGCGCGCTCCCGCTGCTTCCATCGGTATTCGATTCATTCACGTCGGCCTGTCTCTCTCTCTCTCCGTCTTCTCTGTCTGCCCCCTACTTGATTTCTCGCTGACACTCTCCTCCCACCCTCTGTTGCCTTCTGTCAACAATTATTTATTTCGTTTGATCGTCACGCTCACTTTCGCAGCCGCCAAGTCGTACGTATCTTCACGTGGTCTTTTTTTTTTTTTTTTTCTTTGCGCTGTCGCACAGTCAACCTCCTATAGGCACCTACTACGTGGCTTTGTTTATCCGCAGACTTTGATCATGCAGGGCAACTGGGCTGTTTTTACCAAGAACTGCCGGAACGCTATTCCCGGTGTGACGGCGTTCTGCAAGGAGACGTTGGAGGCGTTCAACACTTGGAAGAAGGTCTACAACCGCGGCCTCGCCAACGGTCCTCAGGACTTTGCTGAGAACGCTGAAGTGTACACCCCTGACTTCTGGAAGCGCGGTATTTCCCAGGACAAGAACATGTGGGTCGACATGAAGCTTAGCGAGGAGGTCTCCCAAAAGGAGATCGCCCAGCTGATGCGCTACAAGGTGGACATGTGGCGTATGGCTCACGTTGGTGCGGCACTCCTTGTCGGTGGCGGCTACGCCGTTCCTTTCGGCTTCTTCTGGCTCTCCAAGGACACGTGGGTCCCGTCCCAGTTCGCCGTCAGTGCCGAGGATAAGAAGGCCTGGTACGAGGCACAGGATTTGTACCGCTACCGCAGCGCGCCGTCTTACATTGCTGACACCAAGTGGTTCTTTGACTTCCACGCGTTCCCCTCCACCCCCGTGCAGGAGCGCGCCTGGGATGATCTCTTCGAGAAGAACGACGTCCGTCGTGACCCCAAGGTGCTTCGCCCCGCCGCCGAGATGTACGACCACTTCATCAAGCTGGAGACAATCAAGCGTAAGTCCCTGCGCCACCTGTGCCGCAGCATGAACATGCCGACCTTCCCCATGCTCACCCGTATGTGCGGTAGCACCCGCGTCCGTGACTACTGGAACCTCGCCTGGAATGAGGACTACATGGTCATCACCCAGAAGCTTCACGAGTCCATGTCCGACGAGGAGCTCTTCGACTACGCCTGGCGCCGCTACCTCGCCCCGGTGGACAAGAACCTCACCCGCGACCAGCTGATGGAGCGCGTGCAGGACTACCACGAGTTCCTCGGCCCGAAGTTTGTGGAGGAGGGCAAGGCCCCCAACATCATTATTTTGACCAACTACGTTCTCGGCTACTACAACGACCCCGCCTACCTCACGGAGGACATCTCCGCCCTCGACGGCAACGACTACGAGTACATGGCCAGCTACGGCAAGGACGCCTTCCTGCGCCGTCTCGAGTTTGAGAACGGACCTCTCCGCGACCAGGTCGAGGCCCACACGCAGAAGCTCATCGCGGCGCGCGCCGCTAAGGCAAAGAAGGATGAGCAGCCTCAGGTTGAAGCGTAGTGACCACGTCGCCGGCGAAGAGCACATCTCCAACGCAACGGATCTCCACAGCTCTGCCGCACGTGCAACAGTGAATTATCGGTGCGGCTCTCCTTTTTTTTCCCCTCTATTTGGGGGCACGCTCTTTCTCTTGTGTAAGTAGGACTAACGTGGTGTTGACGATATGAGTTGGCAAAGATCGAAGAACGTGTGCGTGGTAGAAACACAAACAACCACGACATCTTTTGTAGGAAAGGAATTAAAAAAAAAAAAATGAACAATCACACACACACACACAAGACAAGCCGAATGCTTCTGCTCCGCTAAACAGGCGAGCTTGTCGTTTCCTTTTTTTTTTTTTTTGCTGTGTGTATTTGGGTTCCACGAGCGATTCAAAGTAGAAGCGTTTACAAAACAAAACAAAACAAAAAAAAGAAACACCTATCAGATCAGTACACGAACCGACCGTACCAACTGATCGAGCAAGAGACATTGGTACACGCGTTGCGTAGCGACGCGGCGAATCGTCGAAAGAAACAAAAAGCGGACGCCTCTATTCCACAGCGCAATCCTAGCACATGTGTGTGTGTGTGTGTGTGTCTGCGCCTGCTTCGATCCGCAACGCTCCACAAAGATCGCTGACCCGGGATCACATCACGTGGCAATACGTCAGACATGCGTGTGTACACAACAGCAGAGAGCGTCCCGCGCTACCCTCTGTGTGTGTGCCATGGCTCACGTTCTACGCGTCTCTTGTCACCGCGTTCCGTCCGAGCGGCGTCCTCAGAACACCTCTACGTGAGGGACCACCCGTGTTGGGAAAAAGCTGCGCGCTGCCTTGTCTCCCTGACGTACCCGGTCACGCGCATCTGGCCTCGGTTATACACTATCAACGCTTTTCCCACTTATCGTCTCTTCATCCCTTTTTTCTCTCTGTCTCCCTCTTTTCCGCACTCCATCGCATGCGCGCGCGGTGCCTCAATGCTTGACGGCTGCCCGAGTTCTAATAACGCGTCCGTGCGCACAAAGATATAAAAGTGACATTGCTGTGCCTTTTTGTTAACGCTTGTCCCCCACTTCCTCGTTGCTGAATTCGCATTATTCGCTTTCCTTTTCTTCGAAGGGCATCATGAGCAACCTCGCTGACTTTGACGGTGATGATGTGAAGCCGACCGTGGTGGCCAACCAGCCCATGGGCGTTGGCATGGGCACCCACAGTGCTGTGGCTGTTGGTGGCTTTCAGGACTTCTGCCTGAAGAGTGAGCTGGCCAATGCGATCCGTGAGAACGGCTTCGAGCACCCATCTGAGGTGCAGCACCAGGCTCTTCCGCGTGCGATGCTTGGTGTCGACATTCTGGCGCAGGCCAAGTCCGGCATGGGTAAGACCGCCGTGTTTGTTTTCGCTCTTCTGGAGCAGCTGGACAAGCCAGCGGAGGGTCATAAGCCCTACTGCCAGGCCGTCGTCCTCGTCCACACGCGCGAGCTTGCCTTCCAGATTGAGCAAGAGTTCAAGCGCTTCAACAAGTACCTGTCGTACGCGACCACCGGCGTGTACTTCGGCGGTATCCCTGAAGAGGAGAACATCAAGCAGCTCAAGAAGGAAGTGCCGGCGATTATGGTTGGCACGCCGGGCCGCATGAAGTCCCTGATCAAGGCGAAGGCCGTTGACGTGTCGCGTGTCAAGTACTTTGTGGTGGATGAGTTCGATCGCTGCCTCGAGGACATCAAGATGCGTCGCGACGTGCAGGAGATCTTCATGGCGCTGCCCAAGACGAAGCAGGTGATGATGTTCTCCGCCACCATGACGGATGAGCTCCGCACGGTGGCCAAGAAGTTCATGGACAATCCGACGGAGATCTACGTGGACCAGCGCGCCAAGCTCACGCTGCACGGCCTCGCGCAGTACTACATGAGCCTCACGGAGGCGGAGAAGCTGCGCAAGCTGTGCGACATTCTCGACGCTGTGGAGTTCAACCAGGCCATCATCTTCACCTCCTCCGTAGAGCGCTGCGAAGCGCTGAACCGCCAGCTGCAGCAGCTCAAGTTCCCCTCCGAGGCGGTCCACTCCCGCATGGAGCAGAAGGAGCGCCTGCGCGTCTTTGAGAGCTGCAAGAACAACCACACCCGCATCATCGTCGCCACTGACCTTTTCGGCCGTGGCGTCGACATTGACCGCATCAACCTCGTCGTGCAGTTCGACATGGCCTCCGAAGCGGATAGCTACCTCCACCGTGTGGGTCGTGCCGGCCGCTTCGGCACAAAGGGTCTGACAATCACCTTCATCACCGATGGTGTGAAGGAGGTCAAGCGCGATAATCGCACATACACAGATGCTGGTATCCTCAAGGACGTCCAGGATCGCTTCGAGATGCAGGTGAAGGAGCTGACCGATATCAAGGGCCAGCTGGATGAGAGCCAGTACATGAATAAGTAAGTGCGCTCTTCATCTACCGATTTGTATCTTGTACACCCCGACTGGACGTGTTCGCCATTGAGAGACAGACACGCTGCTCTTCTCTCTCTCGCCTCTTTCCTTCTGTGGCACGTCGCAGCATGAAAAAGAAGTGCATCTTTTGTTTCTAGTCACACAAAAGGATGAAGATTTTAAAAAAGAAAAAAAAAGAAAAAAAACAAGGAACAAGTACACACATACACACATCACTCAATAACAAACAAGCAGGAAGAAGAAGCCGTCGTGAAAAATGTGTACCAGTTGCAAATGGCACCAGAAAAAAAGATATGAAAGAAGTGGACTGCCCGAACTCTTAAGACACCTTTTTTTCTCACTTGTGTTTTTTTCCCCCAGTCCCCAACGGACATACGACCAACCAGAAACAAAAAAAGAAACAAGCACGAGTAGTCAAGCTGAGATTGACTCGGGAAGAAAAGCCCGGAGTAGACATAGACGTCCATACGCACACACACACACATAAAGACGCATTCAGAGATGTGATGAGTGTGGTATTATGATCTTTTCTGTTCGTGTGCGTGAGAAAGATAAAGTGTAAGAGAGAGACGCACGTACACAGATTCGAATGCACTCCATGGTGCCTGACGGCACCTTGATCGGCACCCCATACGCACGCGTACACGAGTGTTCATCTCGCCGTGACGGTACCTGGCGCAGCACGGCTCACCACTTCTCCCTCGGGGATGAACACCTTTTGGCACTGCAAGGGCTGCTTGACATCTCTGTCCCTACACTGCGGACAGCACTGTCCACTGGTAGGTCAACAACAACGACCAACACTCCCCCGTACTCCGCTGTCCGCCTCATCCTCCAATGCATATCTCTGGCACACTTCCGTTTCATTTGTCTTTCTTTTTTTTTGTCTTTTTTTTTTTTTGGTTTCTCCACGAGCAAGATCATGCACATCTACAGCAAAGATCAACAGGCGTTCCATCTGCAGCGGACGCGTGCAGAGAAATGGTTCGCTACCGTCAATACGCTACTTGTTGCCGTGCAACTGGTGTGCTTCCTCTTCGCACTGATTCGCACCAGTATGAACGCGTCCAAATCGATGGACAACTCACTTTTCTCAACGTCTCCCCTGTCACTGAATCGCGTTTTCCTGTTGCCGAACTGCTCACTGGAGGTCACACGCACGCACGCTTTCTTCCGCAACGTCAGCTTCGTCATGACCCCCGAAAATGTAGGTTACTTCGTGAGCCGCGGCGTGATCAATATTCGCTATCTGATGGCTGTCGCAGGCGTTCACATGGTGGTCAGCGCAGTCAATCGTGTTTGGTTCGCGACAAACACACACGAGATTCGCTATCACTTTGTTGTCTTCCGCAAAGACATGGTGACGGTTTGGGAGGTGCTTCTCATGATCATGGGCATCGTGATGACGCTCGGCATCACGGCTGAAAACGCGCTTATGCAGCAGTACCTGCAGACATGCTCCGAGGTCATGGGGAGCTACTACTGCTCAGTTCAGCCGTACATAGAATTGTATTGCTCCTTCTTCATCTCCCTCGGTGTCGTCGTGATCAATCTGGTGGTGACGCTGTGGAATCTGTCCAAGCCTAATCCACGGGACAAGCTCCTGAAGGAGGAGCAGACGCGACGCGACGAAATACGTGCTGTGACGGATCGCTACCAGCGTGGCTTGCTGGGCGGCGCGTCTGGGCCTAGGCAAGACGGCGACTACAGTGGGACCGCGGGTGAAGCGGTGGCGAAGGCCGACAGTGATGAGAAGGGGCGTCCCTCATCCGGTGCCCCTCAGCGCGAAATGACAACGGGTGCGAAGGACGAGTACCTTGATAAGGATGGCCTTCCTGACGGCAAGGCAGGCGTCGATGACGAAGAAGCGTACAACGAAGAGGAGGACTATCGTCAAAGCGGCGAGGACGTGGACCCCAACGACGCGTACGACGAGAACGCCGGCTACGATGACAACGCGCCGTACGAAGACGAAGAGGGCGAGCTCGACTACGGCGGCGATGATGGTGAGTACGGGGATGACTACGAGAATGCCGTGGACGAACCGATCGCTGTCGATGAGCCCATTGAAGGCGATTTCGCTGACGATGGCCACGTTGCCAGTGATGGACGCCTCCGCGATCCGTTGAGTTCTGGCTCACAGCTCGCATTTTCCTCGGGACCTCCGCTACCAGTGCTGACGTCGTTCGAAACCGTGCCGAGTGCGAATGACTTCAGGCGCGGTCGCGGTCCCCGCAACTTCCCTCCTCCTTCAGCGATGGACGAAGGCTCAGACCCGCTCGGCGCTCCACCCGTTCGTCCGGCACGTGCCAACAAGATGTTGGCGCCGCCGACACCGTTAGAGGGTCGCAGCGGAGACAGCACAGACCTGGCGTAGCGCGAGGGGGAGCCGTCTGTGCGGCGCCTACGAGACCTTCACGCTTGAGCGACTGACAGTGTGAAACACGTGCTGGGTCTCTGTCATCTCTCGCTTGATCCTCACCTCTTCCTGCGCCGCGACCCACAGTCATATTCGTATTCACTGCGTGCTCCGCATAGAGCTCTCCAAGCCGTGTTACATTAGAGAGAACTAGACATTACATTGCCCTGCCCCGATCTGTTCTTTTTTTTTTTCTTTGCTGTTGTTGTCTCCTCTTTGTTATTTATCTTTTTTTTTTTTCTTAGATCCTCGCTGTCTTTGCGTTCGACAGCGCTTGGAAGTTTTCCCTTCCAGGCAGACGTGCTTTCTGATGTACTGTCTGCGAACCACAACTTGACGACACCGATTTGGTCAACACGGTGAAGCCCTTGTCCTGAAACAGTCCGTGTGTGATCCTGAACGGTTGGTGTTGTTTTCTCCGCGTACTTTGTATCACACGCGCTGTTTCGTGTGCACCATGCGGCAGATTGTTCGTGTTTTGGCTGCCCTGCGCACACGTGTTGGCTATCCGAGACTGCCTTGATGCGTACTACACACCGAGGAATCCGTACTCCTGTTCTGCTTGTGCGTTGTCGCGCCCGGTGACAGGAGGGAACCAAGTCAAACACACATTGTAGTCGCGCCTCTACCACTCTCCCTGTCTCTCTGTCTCTCTGTCTCCCTCACACACTGATTTCACCAACGCAACCCCCCTGTCCTCCCCCACCTTCTTCTCCGTATCCACAACGTGATGACCAACACCGACTCTTTCCTATCTCTCTCCACGCTCGCTGCAGGACACAACGTAGGTACGATTCACCATGTCTGCCCCCGTCGAGTACTACCGCCCGCACACCGTGGATGCCACCGTGCAGCACCAGAAGGCGTACCAGCGCCAGGAGGCTGTCAACGAGAACATGCACGCCGCTTCTCGCTCCAAGAAGACGGACAGCGGCCGCATCCGCTACGTCAAGAAGGTCGGTCTCGGCTTCGTGACGCCCAAGGCTGCCCGCAACGGCCGCTACATTGACCGTAAGTGCCCCTTCACGAGCAGCGTCGTCATCCGTGGCCGCATTCTCCGTGGTCTCGTGCACTCCACCAAGATGGACCGCACCCTGGTGATTCGCCGTAACTACCTGCACTTCATCAAGAAGTACCAGCGTTACCAGAAGCGCCACAAGTCCCTCGCGGTGCACTGCAGCCCGTGCTTCGACCCCAAGGTCGGTGACGAGGTCGTCATTGGCCAGTGCCGCCCCCTGAGCAAGACCATCCGTTACAACGTGCTTGAGGTCGTCTCCAAGACCGCCGCCGACAAGCTGGGC
The DNA here is from genome assembly GCA_030849045.1 of Wallacemonas rigidus. Taxonomy (NCBI): domain Eukaryota; phylum Euglenozoa; class Kinetoplastea; order Trypanosomatida; family Trypanosomatidae; genus Wallacemonas; species Wallacemonas rigidus. The sequence goes on from JASAOL010000548.1 coordinate 72,545, forward strand.
AAGAAGTTCGCCAAGAACTAAATTGACGAACGACGGAGGTGTCCTCATTGCGGTGACGCGGAGTTGTGCATTGACTACTGTCCACTGACTCTCTTTTGTTCATTTGATACTTTACCCCAAACCCACACACAGACCAACAAGACAAGCGTCCAGGCGATCCCATTCTGTGTCCTAGCAGAGAGGGGGCCGTTGCCAAGCGCATGGGCAATCGAAAAGAACCCAAAAAGGGCTACCACTCATGCCAACACACACATAGAGTGACAGCGAACACTCTTTGTGGCTTTTGAGTGGTGCGCACATTTGGTCTTGACTCACCTAATTGCTCCGCTGTGTTCTATGAATGCTGATCGCAGGCCCTGCCACTGTCGTCGCACACAGATCAAGCGGTGAGGCATGACCTCCTATGATTCATCGTGTTGCGTGGTGTTGGAAAAGAAACCACCACCACCACAACAACAACAACCAGCCCAGACACGTCTTCCTACCTTCGTAGCAAAGACTATCACTTCGCGGCAGCGCGCCACTCGTCCATCTCTCCTCGCCTCCTCCTCCTTCTTTTTTTTTTCTGGTCCTCTGCGTCCCTTGGGTCTCTTTTTCTGTGTGTGACGTTTCCTACCGTCTGGTTTGTGCATCAACGCATGTCACGTGAAGTCGCATACAGACAGACACACTCGGCCCACCGACTTTAGGCGAGGGCGATAACCGCGTCAGGCGTACCCGTCGCTTGTCAGTACTGGTACGTCTTGTTGATTAGGTGCGCTCTTTTTCTTGTTCTAGTTCATCCTCGGTTTTTTTTTTTTTGTATTCACTTCGCTCGCCTCACTTCGGCTTACGGGTGGTGTCCTCCGTTAATAAACTGAGCGTGCCTATTCGCTTCTGAACAAAGCACGCAGCGCGTGGGCTTCCTCACTCACCCACACCCTCTCTCGCATCTTTCTTTACACGTCCCCCCCCTCCCTCCCTCCAGAGACGTCGGTAAATGTGCGCTTGGCGTTACAACGCTGGTGCCACCAACACCGCAAACAACACGCTTGCCTCGGCGGGGGGCGGTCTGCCACTCGGGAATGGGCTTCGTACCTTTGGTGGCGCGTCGACCGCCGGTGCGTTCCTTCGTCAAAATGCAATGCCGAGTGCGAGCGCGTCGCAGGCGCCTGCGTTCGGCTCTCGCGGTCAGGATCCCGCTGGCCCCGGCAACGTGCTGTACTCTGACGAAGAGGACGAGGAGGACGAGTACTCGGACCAGAACATGCCGGGTGTTGGTGCGAGCCCCCATGGCGGGCGGGCAGGCCAGACCGGAGCCTCAGCGCGCACGGTTCCGCCACTGAGTTTGACTAGCGGCGGGGGCGGCGTCGCTGCTGCTGCGCAAGCGCCAGTCGGCTCTTCCCTCGCCGGCGCCCTGTTACGCGGTGCAGGTGGGGCGCCAGCCTCGATGGGTTTCCGTGGGAACACCAACAACGTGGGCAAGATCGCTGCAACTTTGGGTGGTGGCGGCGGCTTCCAGGCAGCTTCATTGGCCCGAAAGCTCTTCAAGACCACTGGTGACGTCGGTGGCCGAGCAGAGAGCGAAGATGATGAGGAGGACGAGGAGCTTGTTGACTTGACCGAAAACGAGCGTGACTTTGTGTACAACACACGGGACCTTTTCGATGAAGTGGACCCGAACTTGCTTTCTGAGGACTTTGTGCCGCACGAGCACGTAGTGGACATCATCGCCTCTGAGGAGACGGGTGGAGAGGCTGGCCCCGACGAAATTGCAGACAAGCTGGACCCCTACGTGGACCTGCAGGAAGAGATTGACATGTATCTTGGCGACTACATTGAAGAGCACCACGAAGAATTCAATACTGCTATTTCCGACTTCTCGGAGATGATCTTGGCGGTGTCTGGTAGCGACGATACGCTGGCACGGCTGAAGGTGCAGCTGGCCGAGGCGGCGTCCTCGCTCGAGGACCACTCAGAGCAGCTGCACGTGCTCCGCCTCCGTGCCGCAAAGTCGCTGTTCATGGCGGAGGTGCTGCAGAGCATTCAGAACGCCCTTTCGCGCGAGGCCGAGCTGAAGACGCTGATGTCTGGCCGGCATTACCTGGCAGCTGTGCGAGTTCTCGAAAAGCATCGTCAGTCCCTCTCCTCGGAGCAGATGATGCAAGTCCGCTCCACGCAGGGCATCCGTGACTTTGCCGACGGCCTCGCCTCCACGATGCACTCGCAGATTGTTGATGACCTGCTGGCGTGTGTGTTTCGCCAGGAGAGGCTGCAGGATGTGGATTCGCAGATGCTCCAGGAGATGCTTTCCGCCGGAGACGGCGAGGCCATCACAGGCGATGTCCGAGGCGCTGCTCCGAATGTGCAGCGCACAGTCAAAAAGTACTGGTCGGCGATGAAGGGTCGGCGGTATCTGGACACAGGTGCCGATGACGACCGAGGCGGCGACAACGAGAGAAGCGGTGACGCGCCGGAGCAATCTGCCCCGGCGTCAGGCTCGCTGGCTGCCATCGCCGAGTCCGTCTTTGACGACCCTAGTGACAACACTGTCTCCAAGGACTACCTTCGCTTCATCCCCATCTGTGTTCGCAGTCTGATCGTGCTCGACAAGCTCGACCTCTGTCACGAGGCGTTCTTCTCCAAGGCCACCAAAAGCATTGAGAAGTTCATTGCGCATTTTCTCCGCTTGTACGACGCCTGGCGACGCAAGGCGCTAGTGAGCAGCGGATCGGCCTCTGAGCGAAGCGCAGACTCGGCGGTGCGCGCCATTCGCGTGAAGGCGTTTGACCTGATCAGCGACACCTGCTCAGGCGATGAAGCGGTGGCCACTATCCAAGCGCGTGAGCTCCGTGCAATGCTGACGGCCCTTTTCACAGAGCTGGAGAAGATTCTGCGCAACGCCGACTACCTGCACAAGATCATCCTCGTCTCGTTCTACCCTTTTATTTCGAATGACCTCGTCAAGACTGGACCTTTCGACGTGGAGTCCTCACACCTCGAATGGGAAGTTGACGAGTACGTGGTTGCAGATGCTGACCAGTTTCGCAACCTTATCGACGGCGCCATCGACTTTGTGCAGCGCAAGATTCGAGACATGGAGGACGCTGTGACGGCGCAGAACATTCTCACCCGCTTCGATGAGTTCTTCACCTTCGACAAGTTTGTCCAGTTTATGAGCTCACAGTCATCCCCTCCACCAGCCCCCCTCGCGTCACCTGGCGTTTCGGCGGGCGTAGTAGGAGGGGCGGCGCCGTCCCCTCCGTCCTCCCCGGCATCGACCCGCTTCACTATTCACGCGCTGGCCCAGTTCGTACAGTCCGCTGTCAAGGCGACACTGGACAAGTACGGTGCCGTGGAGGTCAGCGGACCGGCCTTGCAGTTCATTCAAACCACCCTGCTCGAGGAGGTGCGGAATGGACTGCGCGAATCCCTGGCGGACAAGGTCAAGGCCCTTCAGATGGAGTGGGACCTGACACCACTGTGGGCTCAGCTCAACTACCACATGGAACTGGTCTTCCACGTGCTGTGCGACGCCAAGAGCACGGAGGATGACGGAGACGACCTGGTGACACTCCAGCCCTTTCTGCGGCAAAAGAACCTGACGCAGCGCGTGCAGCGGGCGGCGGCGAATGTCCGCGAGGCCGAACGCTTCGACGACGCCACCACACTCGAAAAGCTCATCTCCTCTTTTCAATCCGGTGGGCTGCTGCGGATGATTGAGGAGACGGGTCCCGTGTCGTTTAGCATCGTTGGCGCCGTGCGCAAGGCCCAGAACGATGTGCGCAAGGCCAACGCTGGGCAAGCACGCCAGTTCCAAGCCATGCACAGTGACGCTGCTCGTCTGACTGCGCTGGTAGAGGCCGGGGCAGGTGGTGCGGGGGGTGGCACGAACGGCGTCGGCACACCTATCGTGCTGCTCCAGGCATCCACGCTGCAGAACTGGTTCGTGTTTACGGCCATGAATGTGCTCACCTGCTACCAGTGCGCCAGTCGCTTCTACGATCGATGCCGCGATCGTGCGCCGGAGGTGCTGCGCTCGCAGTCGGAGAATGAAAGCGTCATTGGCTTCTTCAAGCGGTTCATTCGCAGCACGTACATTCCGACCCTGCACGCCTTCCACTCGGAGCAGCTGCGCCAGCGCTTCGTGGAGATGGGGGACATGGTCGTCGATGGCCCTTTGAACGGCGACTCGACAACCGCGGACGACAAGAGGCCGCCTGTGTCGCCCGGCAACCCTGCGAGTTCGGGTGTACAGACTGCCAAGAGTTCCACGCCGTCGACAACGAACGCCCCCGCCGGTGCCGCGGCGTCGACAGCTGCCGGCGCACCGAAGACGGCCTGGCCCACTGTCACCGTGGCCGGTGCTCCGTATCCCGTTTTGAGCTGCGTCTGCTACGTTGGCCACGTGCTCGAAAAGGTGGCTGGACTGCGACGCGTGCTGCCGTTTTCAATCGTGGACGACGTCGAGCAGAGCACGTCAGAGGCCCTCATCACTGAACTCTGCGTCTTTTTGAAACGGCGGGTGCAGTGGCTTGGCCGCGGTACGATCCAGTATCGCCTCCTCAACGGCCCCTTTGAGGACGCCTTTGCGGGTCTGCCGAACACCTCCTGGGCGACCCTCTGTAACGAGAGCAAGCTCCTCTTGACGCAGCGATGGGTGGATCACGGTCTGTACCTCTACTACCAGTACAACAGCGAGGAGCGCACCAGCGGACACGAGTACAACGAATTTGACGGCGCCGCTGCTGTGGCGTCGCTCGAACAGGACCGAGACGACAAACTGGATCGTCGTATTGGCATGATCGCCGCAAAGGACCTTTGTTTGCACGACGACAGCGCCATCGTGGGTCTCGCGGTGTTGTGCTTCTCGGCGGAGTGGCTCTGTGACGTGGTGCTGCGCTTCCTCTGGCCCGGTGGCAATCGCACCGCGCAGGACTACGCCGATAGCGCCGTCCCGGGGTATCTCTTCGCGACGCAGCTTGCTGTGGCGGACTCCCGCACACTGTCCGCTTCGAGCGACGGAAATGCCGCGCATCTCGTGCGCCTTTCTGGTCACCTCATGCGGCTGTGCACGCTGTCCCAGGTATCACTCTTTTACCTTACCATCGAAACGCGCTTCTGCGCCTTTCAGTATCTTCCGCAGCTGCGCGATGAGTCATACAGCACCCTCGCCACGTCGAGCTCTGCCGACAACTTCGTGCAGGCCTATGCCCGTCGCATCAACACTATCTACTCGCTGCTTCGCCAACACTTGGCGCGAAAGAAGATCAAGTACTCCTGCATCACAGTCGCGGGGCCTGCGAGCGAGCTGATCTTGTCCGAGCTCGCCCATCTGCGTGACAAGGGCATCTCCGCCGCGGGCCTCTCTCGACTGCGGACAAACCTGATGGTTTTGCAGACCGCTCTTCAGCTCATCTTGCCGACAGACACAGACGTGCGCAGTGCAGTGGGCCACTTCTTCACACGTCCGGCGGTGTTTGTTCGCTACATCAGTAATCGCGACGTGGTCAACGACCTCATCTCCAGCGGTGACTATCGCATGTTCACCAACAGTGAGACGGAGTGCCTCATTCGCCTCGTCTTCCGGCAAGTCTCCGGCGCCAACGACGACTCTCTGGCCAACCAGAGCATCGCTCTCTTTCAGAGCAAGCTCAAAGCTATTGAAGAGCTCCGGACAGGAACGATCCGGCAGTCCTCGCGCTTGGTTGTGCCTGGCGGCACAGAGGCGATCATCTCCCGCTCCACATCGCGTGGCGCTTCGACGGTGCGCGTCGACAGAACACTTGACTCTGACAGTTGCGAGGAAGACGAAGATGAGGACGAGGCACCACGCTCACGTGGCGTCGGTGGCGGCGGTGACGACGGTGACGGCATCACACTGCAGAAGTCGCAGTCGAAGTCCTCTGCTGTGCGCGCACCGCTGACCCGCCAGCCAAACTCGACTGTTGGTGTGTCCCGTCTGCCTGCCCCATCCGCGACACCCGACAACGCGCGACCTGCTGTCAGTACGGTTGGGGCGGGCGCGACTGCGAAGCCGACAGCTACACCCACGCCCGAGACTCGCAGCCCGGCACCTCACAAGGAGCCCTCCAACAGCGACGAAGAGGAGGAGTACGAGGAGGAGGAAGAGGAGGAAGAGGAGGAGGATGTGGCACCGCGGGTTCCTGCGTCGATACCTCCCACATTTGCCGCGCCACTTCCAACACACAACCGCTTCCACAACGTTTCTGTGCCCGCACCTCAACCGCTAGCCGCAGCCCGCGTGGTGACGCCGCCCCTCTACCGTGACCCGCAGCCCGGCCCGGCCGTGCCGAAGTTGGCCACCACGGCGGCGGCCCCTGCCCGCCCCTCATCCTCTTCGTCATACGAATACGAGGAGGAAGAGGAGGAAGAGGAGGAGTACGAGTATGAGGAGGAAGAACCACCAGCGGTACCCCCCACAAGAGGTACTCCTGTCCCGGCTTCGTCGACTGTGCTGAGCAGAGCACCAGCTCCACCCGTGCCTGCCAAACAGCCGCCTCAAGCATTTAAACGACCGCCTGCAAAGGCGCCAAGCAGCTCTTCCTCTTACGAGTACGAGGAAGTCACGGAGGAGACGGAGGAGGAGGAAGAAGACAACACCTCCGAGAAAAAGGTGTTGCGTCGTTGAGAGAATGAGTTGTCGTATGTGTGTGTGTGTGTGTTTACAGGAACGTTTCATGTACCGGTGCTTTTTTCGTTGCTTTTTCTTGAACTCCGATGCTTTTCGCCGAACAAAATCAACAAGGAAACGAAAAATGTTGAGCTTGTGCTCACGTTACGAAAACAGTGGCCGATGAAACGCACGACAAACACGACATCTGGCGCCGTTTGCTGGCTGTGTGTGTGTGTGTGCGTGTACGGATGTGCGTCTTTAGTGTAGTGCGGTGTCAACGCGCGTCGGTCACGCAGAGCCATCTGACAGTATGGATACCCCTTCGGAGAGCCAGGTCGTCGGCATCGCAGCATGGCGGGCTTCTTTTCTCTCTTGACACTCCGTCCCAATCGCCCCGCACGTCCCTCTTTCCTTCTTTCTTCTTACGTCTTGTGGCCCACGACGCATTACTCGCACACGGTCCCCACCAACCCCAAAAGCTGTCGGGCGTTTCACTTCCTCTTCTCTGTTTTTGTTGTTGTGAGAAGTCACTAGCTATCCACCTACCTCTTCGCTTCGCTTCGCTTTTCTTTTTCTTTTCTTGGCTTCACCTACGTTGAACTATTCATTGTTCCTCATCCTTTTTCTGTTCTTTGAAACCCTGCGTCGGGTTCTCGACATTGTCCTATTTGTTTCGTTTTCCTTCTTATTTCCATACTCTCATAGGTACACACATAGCATCGCGGAACAGACGTCGCAGGCTCCCTGTCCGGCACAATCTCATAGTCGCAGGCTCCTTTGAACCATCTCAGCTTCACTCGCGCACTCCTTCCCTGTTTTTTTTTTCGTTCTCACTTTTATTTCCCCCGGTGAACACATCATCATCATCTTGATCCGCTTCTGTTTGTTCTCTTGGCGACTACCTGGCTCTTTTCCTTGTGGTCCTCTTCTTTCTCTGGGGCTGCCGCACTTGTCCCCTGTTGTTCAGTGTTTCGCACGCACCGCATCGTGCAGATCGTGTGCATTTAGACGTGTAACTCTTATTGTTTCTTTTTTTTTTTTTCTCCCCCTCTTGTTGGTTTCGCCTACCCTTCGCTTTTTCCCCCTGCTCCTGTTTCAGACCGGCTTCGGTCACGCTCGCCATTTCGCAGACTGCATTCCATCATGCCTTCTGACGCGATTCACTTCGCTGGGGGTGTGTATGAGGTCATCCCAGGGAGACTGGCTATTGGACCCATGATGCACGTCAAGGTGCTCATTCAACGACCAGCGGGCTCTCCATTTGGTGCGCTCAAGCTCGTGGAGCCGTCCTCGCGCTTTTTCGTGACCTGCCTGCCCATGACTTCCAGCGCGTCCCCACAGCCGGCGAGCTCTGACATCGCCAAGGACGCGCAGCCGTCGCACCACCAGGACCCGGCTGCCGGCACAGCGACCGTCTCCTCCAGCGCACCGTCCAGTACGCCCTCTGTAGCTGAGAGCCCACGACTGCCGTCGTCCGCGACGAGTACCACCCCTACACCCCGCAGCAACGGCCAGGTGCCCATCACACCCATGCAGGAGAGCATCGCGCGGACGAAAAACAGCGTCGCGGATTTCATGGCAAAAATGAAGGAGCGTCAAGCGCTGGCGCGTCGCCCACCCTCGGCGCACCCCAGTGTGCCCTCGATACCAGGGCCCTGTACGTCGCAGTCAGCGTCCACTGCCGCCGCCATCGCAACGACGACGATGACACCACCTGCGATTGGGTTCGCTTCCTCGGCGCCCGCGGACGATGGGAATCACGCCGATCAAGCAGTCGCCAATGGCTCCCTGCGGCAGCTCGCCACGGAGGCGCTTGGCGCGAACCACTATCATCTCTGCGACATGGCACCCGACAAGCTGCGCACACCTCAAACGGCCGATGCGATCGAGTTCATTCGGAAGACGCTCGCAGACGATCCGCAGGCGTTCATTTACGTCTTTTCTCGTTCTGGCAAAGGCCGAGCGAGTGCATTGGCCATGCTGTATGCGCTGCAGGTCGAGAAGATGTCCTTGCGTGATGTGACGCACAAACTACCCCTCAGCACACCGTGCATCACATACATGTCCGAGCTACTCGAGCTCGAAAAGGTACGCTGTGCAGAGGCCGGTAAGACCTCGGATTTTGACGGCGACGGGTGGTTCACGAAGTATTTTTCCATTCGCTACCCCGATCGCAACACGAAGGCTGTGTGCGTTGCCGTGGAGAGGTGCGGTGGCGACTACGTCCGTGCCGACCGCATTTTGCAGGAAGAGATCTTCTTCGCCAAGTCGGTGGCGGAAACGGGGAAACGAAAGGAGTTGATGAAGGCTGCCAACACCATGGTCACCACGACTGATCGCCCCGACCTGGTCTCGCAGACATTTGGTGGCTTCGACGATCGCGAGCAGAGCCGTCTCTCCTTCTTCACGAGCACCTTCACCCCGCCTGCTGCCGATGTCCTTCCGATGGAGCGGCACAGCTCGGCTGTCTCGCACTCTGCGTTGAGTTTGAGCAAGACGACCCACGACACGGACAGCACCTCCGCGAGACGCACGCCCGCCATCCTTGGCATGCCCAATCTGGGAGGCTTCGCGACCAACGATGACGCGCCGCTGGACAACCAATCAACTGTTTCTGGATCATCAGGATCTATATCGCCGCTGCCGGCGACCGCGCTCACCCCACTCGACGAGGATATGATACGAACCATTGTCCGCGCGCTGCGCACGTGTGATGTCGCCGCGACACCCGACGAGGTGCGGCAGAGCTACCTACGTCATCGCCGCAACAAGACCAAGGTCATCGGCGATTTCCTGAAGAGTGGCGCCGACAACACGAAGCTGGCGAGTATTGTGCAGAAGCTACCCACGACTGTGCCCAGCCGTACCCCGCGCTCTTCCGCCGCCGCATCGTCTGCGCAGCTCGGTAAAGCACAGGACGGCGGCTCATTCCAGCAGAGAGCGCGCTACCACAGCACCAGCGGCGGGAGCCTCAGACCGCGGTCTCCCCAACCGGAGAAGGCTCCATTCGCACGTGAGCAACCCTCACCAGACCCGGAGAGACCTAGCTTTGACGGCGATGAGCGTACACCTAGTGATATCGACGATCAGGATCAGACGATTACCAGCACGGTTGAGCGAACAAAGCTTAACGCCTTTACGTTTCCCGTCGACTGACCGGTTGGTGACCGCGTTCTTCTTCTAGGTGTTCTTTTTTTTTTTTTTGTGTGTGTGTGTGTGTGACAACACGAGACGAGAGGCGGCCCTCGCACTGAAAAACATGGTGGGGATGAAGCGAAACCTCGTGAAGAGGCGAAAATGGAAATGCGGGAAAACAGGACCAGCAAATGCGCCACAGCAGGCGTACGCGTAGGCAGCCCAGCCGTGTCGTTGTCTGTTTCTTCCTCCGTCTTGTTATCACTGTGTCACACGCCGTTGACTCTGTCGATTTACCATCCCCCTTTTTTTTTCCGTTGGTGCTTTGTTTCATGTTTGTTCAAGATTGTGCTCAAGCTGCCGATGCTCCCGCATTCGTAGATGTGCAGCTCAGTTCTCGTTTCGCGTCCTTTTTCGTTCTCTCCTAATCTTTTATTGCCATGTATCATTTTTTAAAAATCTGAACAACACAAGAAAAAAGAAGAAGAAGAAGAGGAAGAGAAGAGAAGAGAAGAGAAGACCAGAACAAAACCTTGGAGAAGCATTCTCACTCGGTAAGCCAACGTGTCGAGTGCGAATAAAGGTGCCCTTGTGTGGGTACTGATTCCCGTTTCTTCTCAGGCACAACATGGTCAGAAAGCGGGTGCGAGCAGGGCTTGCCGCACCGTGTACATATCATGCCCTGAACATCAAGACAAGCTCGCCCTTTTCATGAGGATCTACTCTCTCTCTCTCTCCTTCCCTGTTTTACCAACGTGGATGTGTGTGTGTGTGTGTGGCGCAAACCCCCGGCTTCCTTCCTCGTCATGTGTACACACTCGCGTTGATCTCTCTATCTCTGTATCTCTCTGACTTCTTGTTTTCATCAGCATACACACACATATATATATATACATACACAGCTTCCTCTATTTATTTCCTCGATCGCCTTCGCTTTTTCATTCTTGTGACTTATAACACTTGTGTTTGACCATACGTGTCTTGTCTCCTCTCCCCATTGAGCGCCGCCAGAGAGCACACATGATCAGCGAGTTCAACTCCTCGCGGCACCGCGTGTTTCGCGTGAACCCACAGCTGTACGGCGCACTGGATGTGAGCGTGGACGCATCCGTGAAGGCGTCTACTGGTCGCGCAGAAGCGGATCCGCCTGCTGTGTCAAAAGACGGCAGCCTCGTCGATAATGCTGCGGCATGCTACAGCGACGACTCTACGGTGGCCGCTCTGTCCCGCTACGCACGACGCCTATACACCCCGTACATGTCCGAGGCGGGTGTGACGCAGCGGATGTTCAATTACACTTTGTGGTACTCGATGCAGACCATGTACGCTGGTGCGGCATCGGCCTTGACCGTACGCACGCTGTTGGTCGCAGGACGTACACCCCGCGTTCTCGCCAGCTTCCTCAGCCCTTTCCTCATTCTGCTGGTGCAGCAGTGCCTTCACCGCGCGTTCCCACGGACGCTGACCCGCACACATCGCCGACTGCGCGACCCGCCGTTGAAGTCGTCGATTTTTTACACCGGTGTTGCATCCTCGCTGCTGAGCGTGTTGGGGGTCATGCTCGCCTCCCGCCGTTTCGGTCGTACCGGACGCGGGCTCGTTGTCGGCCTTCTCGCCGCGCTTGGGCTATCTACAGTGTTGACAGTGGCCTCCACGCAGTCAGCGCGCTATGTGGCGAGAGAGTATGGCCTCAGCTTCCCGAGCCTGCCATCGCGCGCGCTACTGCTGGGCTCCGCGCGTGCGTATCGCGAGGGTTTCAACGTGTTGGCGGGAATCGCAGGTCTTGTATCGTGCCTGGCTGTTTCACTGGACTCGGTTGTCACGCGGACCGCGCTTTTCTCGGCCGCTTCGGCCTTTGCCACGCTTCAGGCTGCCCGGTGCGTGGTGGATCGCCGTCTCACGGTCGAACGGCTGGAGAAGTGCCTCCACGGTTTTGCTCTCTCGATGGACGCGCACGGCGGCTTGCAGAACTTGAACGATACGGCGCTTTCCGTGTCTCGTCTGACCAGCGAGGAAAGCCTCTTCACCATGCCTCTGCCGTGGATTCACCAGCGTGTGCCGATCACCTTCGGCGATTCGTTCTACACGACCCTGCGCGCCGCCTCCTCACTCAACACACGGCAGAAGATGAACGCTGTGCAGGCCGTGGAGGGATGTTTGGCCACGCGCGGTGTGGCGCTCGTGTACAACGGAAACAGGAACACTTATCACGTGCTCTTCGCTGGTCGCCTTTATCCGGGGCCGATCTCGGACAAGTCGATGCTGGGCGTGCCCTCTGGTGGTCCGGTGGAGCCAGCCACACGATTCGGCGCGACCACACTGGCTATGAAGGAGCTCTGGGCGTACTTCTACGCCTTCGTCCACTATCAGGGCGGCAGCAAGGTGGTCGTGACCGCTGACTCGGACATGTTCCCCACCGACTTCCACATTATTTCCGCCTTGACTGCCGACGGCACTTTCGACGCGTCGACGCAGCCGATGGAACCGTTCGACTTCTCCCTTACCCGCAGTGACGCGCAGCAGCTTGTGGCCGATGGTCGTCTGGATCCACTGTACCCGCAGTTCTTGTCGTTTGTCGAGGGACTCGTGAATGGCGGATGGTGCGTCGACCACGTTCGCCTTCCCAACGAAGGATGGGGCATCGCTGTGCATTACCTGTAGGGCGAACCTGACAATCCACTCAGAAAACAACACGCCACACAACGGCGCCGCACATACCCAACAAACCAAAACGAAACAAAAAAAATGTAAACGGCGAGTGATTATCCCGTACCGATGATATATGTTCGCGTACCGCGAAACAGAAAACTCATCGTCTCTTGTAGAGAACCCAAATCAGTAATTTGTTTTTCTTTTCTTGTTCTCCTTTGCCATGTGTGTTCATGTCTTCCTTTCCTTATTCTTTATTTCATCTCATAGTCGTTGCGGCTCATTTCTTCCAGCAAACACCCTAGTCACCCTCATATGATGAGGACGCCAAAGATCACGTGACTCTGGCCGAGAGAACAAGCGCTACACGTGCACGAGATGGTTCACAATGTCCTTCTCTGGTGCTATCTCGCATCCGCTTGGCATCCAGTGCTGAGAGTCAGCCTTTTCACGACCCGCCTTGTATCTGCTCTACTACCACTCACACGTACGCCGCTGTCCCAGGCAGTAGTCCAGATTAAACGGGTTTGACGCCCGTGTGTCCTCTTCGTATTCGTTTTGATCGTCGCCTGCTTCTCTCCTCTTCACCTGTCTTCGCTCACATACCGTCACACTCAACGACGCCCACACACACACAAAAAAAAAATGTTTGCAGGCGTAATTTCTTTCTCTGCTGTCACCCGCCACCTACCCCGCATGTGTGGGCCGTGTCAGTGCGGATTCGTGTTCCGCTTCTGTCCGAGTTGTGGTCGGCGACTGCACGCCTCTACCTCGCACTCTTCAGGTGCGCGTAAAGGACCAGTTTGTACGGCTGAGTTGTCGTGCCTACTGCGAACCGAACCGCAGCAACCCGCTGCGCTGCCGGCGGCCGCACACTCACTCCCCTCATTTGCGCTGCCGATCTGGCAAGCACTCCTGCCAGGAGCCCCGGTCTCGGCCTTCGATGTCTTCCGTGCTGTCGTACGGGCGCCGCTCTCGGCCGCGGAGGTGTCGGAGGCGCAGATGGATCCGGTTTTCGCACGTCTTCGCGCGTGGCGGGCGAGCGAGGCGCCGACGTGGGGTCTCGGCGCCGCCCATCATGACGACGAGACAGCTCTGGCACGGACGTGGCTCACGGCCCCTGGTCCAGTCCGCCAAAGCTGCGAAGTCGTGGCGTCGTGGTGGTGTGCGATCACGTCTGAGACGGCACCCGATGGTGTGGTGTCACGAGGCGACGACCACGCGCATGGTGGAGCTCACGAAGGTCAACCTGAAGGCGACCTCTACAGGCAGACCGCAGAGAAAACCGCGAGGGGGAGAACGAACACCGCGACAAACAAGCCCGCTTCGAAACAACGTTCTTCCGGTTACTCACTGCCCGTCCGCGCGGCGTCGGACGCTGTGGTGACACCGGCCCACACAAAGACCACCGTGGTAGCGTGTGCATCGGCGAAACGCGCCAAGCGCTCCCCCAGCAGCTTTGATTTGTTCCGCCGTGCTGTGAAGAGGAAATCACTCACTCGGAAAGCTGTGTGTGAGCTGTGGGCTAGTATGACTGACAGTGAAAAAGCTCCATTTGACGTCCAAGCGGCGGGCTTGCGCACCTCCGGTATGTTGGAGACAACAGAGAAGGACTAAACCCACCCTCTTCTTTTTTTTTTTTCCCCTTCTCCGTCTTGTCCTGGATACCCCTTCCTCTCTTCTTACAAGGACCTGAGGTGATACTGCTACATCTTTCATTCTTTTCTTTTCTCTCTTTATCGTTTCTTTGCCTTGCTTTGTTGTTCCTTTGCGCCGCTTTTCTTTTCCGCCTACTCTCATCCCGTCAGAAATAAGAATACTAATAACAACAACAAAAAAAAAAAAAGAAGACGAGCTACAACAGACACACACACACACACACCACAACTACCGCCGTTTCGCCAGGCTTCAACACACCCTGGTCTCCTCCCTCCTCGTCCCCTTCTCTCAGTCCGCCTCGGCACTCCCTAAAATGTGAACTTGTGTCGCGCCAGTGACACCTCAATCATGCTCTCGCCTCCTTTCTCCCTCTTCCTCCCGCCCCCCCTTCCCTTCCCTTCCCTTCCCCTCCCTTCCCTATGCTGACGATGTCTCGTTTTTTCCAGCAACAAGTGACCGTCTGTGGTGCCGTTGCGTATTGGGCTCTTGGTTTTTGTGTGTTCGCCACAGCACCATCTACCTTACCCCGAATCTGTATCATTCCCTCCAACTTCTTTGCGTTTTCATTTTTTTTTTCTTTCGGTTTCTCCCTCCTCCGCCTTCACTGCCCACGCGCTGAACTCGCACACTGCTCCGAGCACACAGACTCCTGCGTCAGAGGTCGCTTTGAGGCAGGCGCGGCTTCCGTTTATGCGGCATCGTGTGTGGGCGATTCTCCATCCCCACACACCCACACATACACACCCACAGACACACGAAAAAGGTCTGAAGACCGCACTGTGCGGAGCCACGTGGCGCACTCACGTACAGGAGCAGAGAAAGGGGGAGGGGTGAGAGAGAGCCACATTTTTCTCGAGTGAACCCTGTTTCGCGTTGTTGTGCTCATCTACTGCCGAGTGATACCGACTGTTTACTATGGTGCCAAACGAGTCCCCGGGAGAGCGACCAAGTTCTCGCCCGCCGCTTCGAACGTCGGTCACAGTACCTGCGTCGCAGCCCACGCGCTCAGCACAGGGTACTGCGGGCCCCTCTCCCGGTGACGCCAGTGATCACAACGCTCACCTCTCGCGATTCTACTTTGTCGTCTTCATGAACGGTAGCGCGCCGTTGTTCCACTCAAACCGGATTCCCATGGACCTGCTGAACGCGTACGCTTCTCAGAAAGCCGCTGCCGCTGCCGCTGCTGCTGCGTCTGCGCGACCGACAGCACAGGCACCTTCTGCGTTGTCATCTTCTTCATCGCCCCGCACGATATCCTGCGCGGACTGCGATGAAGACTGGCGTCGATGTGCGGGCCAACACACTCCGTCCCGTTCCCAGGGCGATTCGGTGGCCCCGTCCCCAGGTTCCGTGCGATTCGTTGGCGACTTCGCGGGCAATACGGTGGGCATGGTGGAGGTCCCTCAGCAGGCGCTGCAGTCTATCGCCTTCCCCAGCTCCTTCGCGTCTGCGCGCGCAGGCCCAAGGCTGACGCGTCGTACGCCAGGGGCTACCCGACTCGCCACCCCTGCGCCAGAAATGTGCGCTGATCATTGCGCGCTGCTCCCGGACGGCTTCGCTGGGTCGAATGACGTCCCTCGCATGGGGCGCAGCCTCAGCTCCGACAGTCTCACGAGCGGTGGACGTGACGGAAAGGGCGGTGGCGCGAGCTCAACGCCGACCTCGTCAACGGCGTCCTCGTCATTCCCCCGTGAGCCGCCGTTTAACCTGCGGCTGGAAGAGGTGCGGAACACCAAGGGTGAGCTGCGGTGGTGTCGCGTCATCGCCACAGCCAACTTTTCCGCGCTGTTATCCTCCCACACCGGGGCGATGCACGCCATGCAAACGCGCACCGCCGCCATCGCGCTTGTCATTACATGTCCCGCCACAGGACAACACTACGCCTTTCTTCAGCAGCACCTCAAGCTCGTCCAGGCGCTCACGTATCGTGTGGTGCATTTCGGCATGCGCACAACGCAGCGATTCTTCTCACTGCTCCTCGCTGGTCAAGGGAGCGGCGGTGCGGCACGCGGCATGCAGCTCATTCGCAATGTCACGAGTCTTCTCGAGCAACACGGAGAGGCGCTTGACACGTACTACGAACTCAAACGTCACTTGTCGGCTGCTCTGGCGCTCACGTTACCACTCCCGCCTCTGTGCGTGCTGCGTTATCCAACCGTCCGCGGCTCTCCTGAGGCGGCACAGGTGCCCAGCTACTGTCAACAGTCGTTCTGCACTACGTTGCGTGTCTTTCCCAAGTGTGCGGATAAATGCGCTCGTCCAAGTGGGTCCTGTGGCGATGTTCATTTTGACACCGCCGGCCGAACAGGCGATAAAAATGAGAACCTGCCCACGCTCAGCGAATACCTCTTCGCCGCACTCACACGACTGGAGCAGTTCAGCGACGCCTTCACGAGCGCGGTGGCAGCGGGTGTTCTCTCCGTGGGCACGCCTAGCGGGGCCTCGCAGGGTCTCCTCACCACCGACGCCACAGCGACGGCTATGGCGACACCCGGTGGAAGCACGTCTCGCGAGTCACCGGCCGCACTGCAGTGCGTGCCTGCGCGCGCTCGCCCCCTTCAGGTGGACCCGTACGAGACTTTCTGGGCACAGCGCGTCACACAGGAGCGCCGTGACCTCGGAAAGCCGCCGCATCCCACATTTCACGCGACCGATGCGCCGGTGCTGGACCGCCGCGAGCGCTCCTGGCGCGGTCTACCAGCGGCGACCTCCCTCGCCACCGTTTCGCCCACCACGTCGGGTCATACATCGCCTATCAGCCCCCTCTCCAACGCGCCTACCACGTCGGTTCAGACTCCATGGGCAAGCGCGCCACCGGCAGCGGCCACCACTCCGTCAGCCGTGCAGGGGCGCGTGAGTCCGTCGCCACCGGCAGCCGTACCAGCGAACAGTGACGACGGCAGGGGGGCGAATAGCGGCGTCCGACCGCAGACAAGGACGCCAGCGACAGGTGCAGGGGACGAGCGGTGCAGCGCTGACGGGTTCGCGCTCGGCGGCGCTCGCAGTGGCCGTGTGCTCATCTTCACCCGCGATGCCGACCTCGCTTGGTGTCTGCTACTCTTCACGGCGACGCTGCTGCAGAATGAGGCACGCCGTGTGTTTGAGGGCCACGTCGCCAGTAGCGCAGAGCACGCCAACGCAGCGAAGTGGAAACGACGCTTGAGCCTACTCGCGCCACGATCCTGCGCAGAGACGGCGGCCTCGGCAACGTGGCTGGCCAGCGTGCAGCAGAGCTTCGCGACGGCGTTTGCGGGGCGAACGACATCTACGGCCTTCGTCGGTGTGCCCATCCAATGGGTGCCTGAAGAGTACAGCGAGACGCGGCTGCTCGAGGAGATCAGAGAGGACCCGTTTAGCCCATACAACGCCCTACTGGTCATTGCGCCGCGCCAGCTACTGTGCCGCCGCTTCTCACTTAAAAAGACACTGGACAGCACAATGGTGCGGTTGGAGCAGACCAGCAAGGGCGTGGAGGTGCGCAGCACGCCTCAGCCCTTCCAGTGTACGGTCGCGCAGACAGAAACAGTGTTGCCTGATCCCCTCGTCGACGCTCTGTTACGTGAGTGCCTGCAGCTGCACCGATTAAGCCGCGGCGCAGTGCCGTGTGCTGCTGTTCTTCATGACATGCAGCACTGGCTCGAGTGCCAGAGCGCCAACGCGGTGGAGACGGAGAGGGTGTCCATGTCGAGCAGTCGCACGCGCACCAGTCTGCCCAGCCGCTATCACTCCGATACTTCACTATCGCACAGTGCCTCGCTGCCAGTGAGCCGTGCTCAGCAACCACCACAGACACCATCCTCACCGGATGCACCACAAGGGCGTGCGCTGTCGCCATCGGTACCGCGCTCACTCTGTCGCAGCGAGTGGTTCCCCGCGAGTGTCGCGCGCACCTCTGCACAGGAGGACGAAAATGACGGCGTTTTGGAGGAGCTGATTCTCCCTGGAAGCTACACGGCAGCCACGCCATCGTCAACGCAGCCAGTGCCGCGGCGAACTTCCGTGCTCAGCACCAAAGGTCTTGTAGTGCCCGCGGGCGCGATGGCAGGCTACATCAACGTAGCGGCACAATGCGGTGTTGTTGGTGGGGGGTCAGGAGCGGCCTCACCCAGACGGCCTGTGCGGAGTCCCGGCACAAGCCAGCTGCAGGGACTGCTCTTTGTGCATGACGCCTACTTGTCTTCCTCCCCCGGAGCCAGCGGCTCGCCCTAAAGCGAGTCAGAAGGCGTCTGCCAACGACTCAGCACCCCCCCCCCCACACACACACCCGGCTCGCACACTCTCTTCGTCGTCGTCTTCTTGTAGCCACAGACGCTGTCGTCTTTGAGCGCGTTGTTGTGCCTCTTCCGGCACATTCACTCGCAGCAGAGGTTGTTGCCACACACGTTGCATTCCCTCACCTTGTGTGGCACGCTCATTTCAGTGCCTTTTTACCCGTTTGTGTGTGTGTGTGTGCACTTTTCCCCTTCGTTTTCTTCTCCTTTTACCCCCTCGACAATATCGAAGCGGTGTTTTCCTGTTTGTGAGCTTCGCCCAGATTCCAAACACCGCTTCTCTCGAGAGCATCTTCTCCCCCCTCCCCCCTCTCCCTTCATGGTTCTCGTCGTGTTTGGTTTCGCGTTTGGACACCTGAACGTTTGTGCCCAGCTCCTGCTTCAAGAGATTGTCCACGCGCTCTACCCTCCCTCTTTGTTTCGCGCTGTGTCTCCGTACGCGTACGTGCGTGAAGAAGCACGTGACATGATTCACAAACCTCTTCCGATATCCTTTACTTCTCCTCCCGACCACCGCCTCTTTGCATGCAATGCCATGTATGCAACCAACACGTTTCTGTCCGAATGTATCATCCAGTTCTTTTTTTTTTTCCTTTTGTCCGCTCCACCTCGCCGAGTCCTGTTTCAATGCACTCATCGAGACACTTGCTCTGCGCACAGGGTGCGTTCAGTGCGAGTCGGATCGCGCTTCAGCGACCGGCACGGGACACGTCTCCCCCTGCGTCGTCATCTGCTGCTGGTCGTCCTGAGCCCAGCGCGTCACCGCTGTCGTACAAACAAGGCGACTATTTTCTCGTGCCGAGGAAGTACACGGTGGGCAAGAAGATCGCCGTCCGCTCGTACCTTGACCGGAACCGCACGGAGCTCTCGGACCGCACCTACATGCCACAAAAAACGTGGTTTGAGCCGCACGTGGACAAGACCGCCCATCTTCACCGTGCGCATGAGCGTGACCACTACCGCTTCTACACCTTGGAGACGAAGCTGATCTGGAAAGCGTTTGACACACCGGAACTGATCGGTATGTTCCTGCACGACGAGACCATCAAGGGCAACCGTCACATGTACGACGAGGCGCTCCTCGACACCGCCATTCACTTTACACGGGAGTCACGCTACTGGCGCTGCATCGGCATCACGAAGCCTTTCTACAACAGTCACACGCTGCGTGCACACTGTTGGGAAGATGGCGGACTGCAGGTCGGCACGTTGGTGATGTCCCAGGCGATGCGGCATGCGCTGATGGACCTTGAGCGGGCCACGCGCCGGAAGGAGATGGGACTCGAGCCGAACTACCTCTGGGATCGCTGGGGCCCCGTCGGGTTTATCGATGGCGCTCGCAACGACTACCTCCCACGCTTCGAACACAACCCGTACGTGGACCCAGACGGCGTCGATGTGACCGAGCTAGACGTCCTTCCTTTCAACACCCACGAGCAGATCAAGGAACGATACGCTGAATTCATCTACCCCAAAGAGGCGGACTACGAAGGGCTCTTCATTGCGCCGACTCACGGCTCTCTGACGCTTGCGGATGTCCCCAACGACGCCGCTGTCGCCCTCTACCGCCAGCTCAAGGAGAAGGCCGGTACCCCCATTGCGGACGTCAACGCTCGCGTCCCCTCCGCCGACCTACGCGCGCTCTTTTTCTTGGCGTCGAATGCGGCTTGGATGGAGGAGGCGGCCGGTCTGATCTCATGGAATGACGTGTTAGACAGCCTCGAACCGCACTTCGCGGCGCACAATGAGAAGATCGACGCTGCTCGGCTCTTTCAGAACACGCGCCACGACGTCAACCGAGTGCGTGCTTTCTTCGAAGAAAAGTGCGGCTTTCACGACTTTATGTACACGCCCGACAAGGCCATCACTGCGGCAGTGCTGAGCTACTTGACCGAGGTGCGTCGCTTGTGCGTGGAGACGACGTGGGGTGCTGACCTCGCGCGGTGCCTGACCGACGGCGAACGGGTCGATGTGATGGGACGGGACGGCTTCATGGTGTACCGCCTTATTGAAGACGCCGTGCTGGAGAAGAAGCGCCGCCTATGGGCCGCACGCTTCGCTGGTGAGTCGAATGAGGAGGGCACACTCGACTACCTGCTAGAAAATTTTGGTCGCCGTCCAGAGCGGATGAAGAATGTTGGTACGACAGGTGTGGAGTTCGACCGTGAGCAGGAGCCGATTGGGCGTAATATGCAACGCCGCGTGCTGGACTCGGACAAGGCAAACAATCTCGCGGAGATGCGTCGTAGTCGGGGTAAGATGTGGTCCAAGAAGAAGAGCGTCTTCGACTCACTGCACGAGAAGCAGATGCAGAACTTCACATACGGCGTCCACTAAGCGATCAGCATTGCGGTTCTTGAGTGTCTGGTGTCTGTGTGTGTATGCGTGTCTGGGTGTGTCCGCGTCAGGTGACGTGCGCCGAATGTCTTGTGTGTGATGCATGCTGTTTTCCCCTGTGATTTGTTCTTCTGTCTGGGCAGTACAAGACACACACACAAAAAAAAAAAAACACACACAATGGACCGAAGTAATAATAAGTATGAAGAATAGACGGTGTCAGAGTCTCTCTCGCCACGCGAAGTGCTTGTGTGGACAGCGCTACACAGCCGTCGCGACCGTGTGTGTGTGTGTGCAATGCCTCAGAAGCGACACAACTCACTGCTGTGTTCTATTCGTTTGTCACGGTTGCACACTGACACTCGGCTGTTTATCAACGACACAAGAGAGCGAAAGAGGGGGGGGGGGGAGGGAAGGGGGAACAAACAAACAAACAAGCAACCAAAAAACAAAACAAAACATGTGGTGCTTGTATCCCGGACCCTTGAACACCGATGGACGCCTCGAAAACACGTCATACCGATGCCGATCACACTGTTTTCACTTCCGTCTCCTTTTCTGGCTTCTCATCAGCTTATCTGATCGCTCTTCAGCGCCTACCTTTTTTCTTTTTTTTTTCTTCTGCTTTTCCTGAAAAGATGAATCGCTACTCGCTCTATAGACAGTTCCCAAGTCGACGACCGACCCGATTAGTCCCGATTTGTGCGACGCCGCGGCCTGAGGGTCCCACGGATGTGTCCGAGAACAGCGACGACAGGAGCCAACAGGCGTTCGATAGCACGGCTGGCTCTCCTCGTGCGCACTATCAGACGCGGGCGTTGGGGCGTGGACGCGCCGACGTGCATCACGCAGCCACTCTCCACCCTGTCCCTTTGCGTCAAAGCAAACCACTGGGGCGATGCGACGTCCAGGCGGCTCACGCCTGTGCGCGGCGACCTTCAGCGACCGCCGTCTGCTCCGCCCCCGTGGCGGCTGCGGCGATGGTCGCGCCTAGTGTGCCACGGCCCCCAGAAGAGTCTGCGGCGGCACTGACAAGCAGCTTCCACCACTTCTGCTCACACGACGAGGAGGCATACGCAGCGGCACACGGACTTCCGCATCTCTTTACGCGACTCGTGCATGACCTGTCCGTCGCGGAGGCTTCGGATCGGGTGGATAGTGACCAGTCGCGGCTGCGTGAGTGGTTCACACGGGAGCTGGCGGCGTCGCCAGCGAGCGCAACAGACACACACCTCGTGCATGCCGCGAACAAGCGCTCGGCAGCGAAACGCGGTGGGCCCCGTGACACGCATGAAGCACGCGCGACGCTACCCCCTCTGTTGCCACCACTTCCCCGAGTACCCGTTTCGAGTACGGTGCCGATGCCGCGCGCACCAACCGTGATGAAGGTGACCCCGTGCGACGATTCACGACCTGTGGGATCGCGACCACGTGGCAGCCTCTGCTCTACGGGTTACTGCGAACAGGATTCGAGCACGTCCCTGACACCCATCGCGAGCAGCAAGCAAGGCAAGGCACCCGTCAGCACGCATGCGGAAGCGCTGTCGTTGTCTGGTGGCGCCGTCCATGGTCACCAGCGAGGGAGTCTTGATCCCCTCCCAGCTGACCAGACTTCCATACCCGTCATGTTACTAGCCCCACATGCCAATTGACTCGCTCGACTCGCGTGTTTTCCTTTCGGTTTTTTTTTTCTCATCTACTCCATCGCCATTCCACCTTCGCACCTCTCTGGTGTTGCGTGCATATACCTCGCGTCGTCGGCTCTCTGCGCGCGGGTCGGCCACGGCGCCACACCGCCATACCGCGCACAACCTCATGTAAAGTAGTCGAGCGCGCCAATGTTTTCATTCCGGCCCCTCGATGCGCGCATCCTCATACGCCTTCATTTTTCTCTTTTTATTTTGTTGTTTTCTTCTCTGCCTATCTTAGTGGGCCGTCAATCTGAGTGTTTCTCAACACTCACACGCTCTTGACGGCACTCGGGTGGCCGTGTCATTCAGTGTACCTGTGCACGTCGGCGTCTTTTTTCTTCGCGTTACCGTCTCTCTCTGCCGTCCTTTGTGTTCAACAGCTGCGTGTTGCAACGACAATGCCAACCCGCGTCAGTACTATCGTCCAGTGACTGGGTGTTGTGCGCGGCGCACTCCACGGTTTTCTTTTCTCTCTTTTGTTCTTTTTCCTTCTTGAAGTTTGTGTCGCCAGTGCCAGCTACACACGCACTCACACTGAAGCGCTTGTATATGAGCGTCCGTATTTTGTGTTTGGGCTTCGTTATACCTCGTCAAGTGAGGAATATCTGAACAAGCGCAGCTGATCGCGCAGATTTGTTCTGACAGTGCTCGCACACCCTTTTCGATTTATGTGTTCACACAGGAAGCATGGAATCCGTGCAGCAACGACTTCTTTTTGTTTTGTTTTTGTCCTCTATTCTGACATATTGACGCTGTGTTTGTTTCGCCCTCTCAAGCGTTCACGTACGGACATGGAGGTTCTTAGCGTCCCACATCACCGGCCCAACCAGAAACGCAACGTTGGAAAAAAGCATGAATATCTGTGCGAGTCTGAGTCTCCTCGCTCCCTGGACGGTGCGTTGGTCATGACTTCGGGTTCACTGTGCGCTGACGAGAAGCGGATTCCCCTTCATGCACCTTCGCGGCTCATCAGGAGGCGAATGCAGATTCTCTACGAACAGAGGACCGCACGTTCTCTCCCTAATTGTGTCCATGCAGACATCTTTACGCGCTGATCTCGCACACCTTTACTCCTGTTACTATGCTTCCCCTCGTTTCCTTCGAAAAGGATTTCCGCTTTTTTTTTTTTTACTTCCTTGGCTTTTCCGTCAAGAAACCCCACAGAAGCGCTTTTAAGCGCACGCTCACTGTACCCATCACACGCAGACACATCTTCTTATTGCCTTCCCTCCCCCATGGCGTTCCAAGGACCTAGTGTTTCGTTTTCGTCACCGTCGTCAGACCGAGCTGACGGTGGCCACGGCACGGGAAGTAGCCCGTACACGACGGGGTGTGCCTCGGCAGGCTCCCGTTCACACCATCACGGCTCTCTGGCCGCTCACTACTACCACACACACGGGGTCACGTCCGCAGGCCCCGCTGTTGGTGCCGCCACACCTGCTGCGATGGTGACGGGCTCGCTGACAACGGCAACGGACAAGGCGGCACAGCGGCAGCACATCATCGACCATGTCAACGCCTTTCTCGCGCGCTACGAGATGACGGGCGTTGTCACGGATGTCCAGCAGTGCTCATCGAGTCTGTTCGTGATCCTCTACCAGCGCTTCTTCAACTGTACCATCCAAGGCATTGAACAACCTCCGAATACCCCGGAGAAAAAGCGGCGCAATTTACAGCTGGTCCTCGAGGGGCTCGAGCGGCAGGGCTACGGCGTCCACAACGTGGAGGCGGACGAGGTCGTGCGACTCAATGAGGACCACATCAGCCGGCTCGTTATGGTGTTCGTCCGCATTGCGGAGGACATGCAACGGCAAGAGCAGCTGGAGTCGATGGCCAACACGCACGGCGCGTCATCGGGTGGGCCGGTGAACGCGCACGCCGCGGCTCCCAGTACATCGATGGCGGGCTACGCCCCGTATGGTGGCGAGGCCGGTCTGGGCTACACGGTAGCCGAAGTCGCTCGGCGACCCCGTGGTCCCAGCCATGACGCGGCTGACCGGTTCGGCTACGATCACGCGCACCACCACGACCCACACTCGATCACCACTGGCAACCACAACTACGATCACGACAGCGTAAAAGGCGGCGGTGCTGGCCTATACCCACACCTTCTCGCGGGCGAGCAGGGGTACGCGCTCGACCCGCATGATCAGCCTCACCATCTGAGTGGCACCCACCACAATACGCACCATGTCGCCGGAGCGGGCGCAGCGACTGGTAGCTTCCACGAAGACGACTGTGCGGACGAGGAGGAGGAGAACCGCTCAGGCATAGGTTCCTACGTGGTGGACACCTCGGTGATGCCCACAGACAAGCTGCTGGAGGAGTGGTATCGAGACCTCGAGACACCCGCACTCGGTGAGGGCTCGTTGAACTTGTCGTACCCAACGACGGAGCTGCGGTCGTCGCCGGGCTCCTGGCGCGGCGACAGCGGTGAGACTCCAACAGGACCGCGGCACAGTCGGCAGCGACCCGGCACGTACACGGACGCGCTGAACACGTCTGACATTCGCCAGCGCCATCGATTGTTGAACGAAACGCTGGACCGTATGGATGCGCGCCACCGCGCAGCAGGCGGCCCGCTACCTCTACCTGCTCACGCCCAGGGTCGTCCATGTACGGGCCACGATGACCCGATCACCGCGCCGACACTCACGACCTCTACAACATCGCTTGATTCCTACCAAAGCGGCATCGGCACCAGCAGTGAGAAGCGTCCAGGGACACGTGCTGACCACTCTCCCGCACAGCGCACCGACGCGCGTCGTCCTGTGCACCGTGAGCCTGCGCGACGACGACGATCACCAGCGCTACCGCTGGAGGAGCCTCCACTCACACGCGCAGAGAGTCGGCTGCTCGCGTCCCATCCGTACCGGCAGATCGACGCCGAGTACCGCGACCGCAAGATTGAGCGGCTGCGCGCTGCCCGATTCCTCGCTAGCTCACAAGATCTGATTCGTCAACGCATGCGGCGGCAACACGACGAGACGATGGCGCAGATGCGTCAGCACATGAAGACGTCTCTGGCGACAAGCAAGAGCGAGCGCTTTGACCGCATGCGCCAAGTACGCGATGAGAACGAACGCTATCGTCAGGCCTACGAGACCCTGATGGCGTCCGCTGCGAACGGTGTGCGTGTACCGCGCTACATGATGTCCCGCCACACGGCCGAGCTCGCCAAATACTTCGCAGACTCACTGCACGAGAGCCACCGCATGTGTGAGTACCTCGAAACCGAACGTGCGCGACGGAACCGCGCGGATGTGATGCGATACGCGGAGTCGGTGACCGCATGGCAGCGCCAGGCGTACGTCTAGCACCGCGTGTCGCCCCGGGTGCGCGCACCATTTGGCTGTCTCCCCCGTGAGCGAGTGGCCGCCACACCTTTTTTTTTGCGTTTTTTTTTTCCTCACCAATTTTCAGCTTTTTTTTTTGTACCGTCTTTCTTGCCCGTGCCTGTGTGTACCTCCGTGTTCAACAAAAATGTCGGAACCTCTTGTTGTTGCTCTCTGCGCACACCCGCATGCGAATGCGCAATGGCATACTTCTCCCTCTTTGTACTATCCATAGACTGCGCCATTCCTGTACAGGAAACAACGCCTGCCCCTTTCATTCCCATCCACAACAGATTAGCCGAGTGGACACAGCGCGCCACGCACCAGACGAGGAGATACACGCGTCCCGACACCTTCAAGGTGCCAGTGCAGTCACAAGTGAGTGACGCACTAACTCTTCCGCACAACCACATACATGCGGGGGTATGTGTGTGCTTCTGCATGTCATGTATGCGTTCCAAAGAACAAGAAAAGGGCTATGAACGCGGTGCTACATCCCGGCTGCGGGTGTGGGGAGAGAGAAACCCTGCAATCCTGCTGGCGGGCCCCTCCACCGTGGTTGCTCGATGTGCCGTACAACAACTGCAACGCCTCGCTTCCAGAACAACACCGTTCCACTTCCTCTTTGAAACTCTCCCTACTTGCGAATCGTTACCGGTGCGCACCTTGAACGCCCGTAGTTACGCTCACTGGGAGGCACAAATCAGGTGTTCGCCTCTGTCATTTCGCTTCGCTCGTTCAATTCTTTTCCTCTCGTGTGTTTAGCACGGAACTCACAAGGAAGTTCTTTCCCACTCCGCAATGCGCAGCTCCATGATTGGCCTGCGTAGCGTGTGCACACGTCGCTTGCTGCGCACGATCAGCGCACGCGTGAGCGCACCGTCCGTTGTGCGTGCGGCCCCTTCTACACCGCTCCGCTTCTGCGCGACGAATCCGTCTGCGTCACGGCGGTCTGCCGTTAATGTAGAGGACTTTACACTAAACGACGACGTCGTGCAGGCGGACATGGACAGTATGGCCCGGTGGAACGAGCTCGCCGAAGCGTTGGACGCCCAGCGCGCCGCCGGCGACCACGCGAAGCTCTTGGAGGAGGTGGAGAGGGGTCTCGCGCTGCTCGAGGAACTGGGTCCGCTTAACGCACCGATTCAGTGTGAGACTCTTCTGTGCATGGAAGGTTCACAGGCGTTTTACAACATGGGCGACTTCGCCAAGGCACTCGAATACGCGCAGAGGGCGAAGAAGGTTCTCATGGCGTGCAGCGCCGAACTCCGCGACAATGCGCAAATCGCCGAGATTGATCAATTTATCGGTTTCATCCTCACCAAGTACGGCCGACCCGGTGAGGCACAGGAAGTGTTTGAGGCCGTATTGCGGTGGATCGACGGCGACGCCAAGACGGCGATGCCCATGCAGGCGGTGGCAGCCGTCAATCTGCGCCATACCGTCGTCACAGGCCTCGGTGAGAGTTTCTCCGCCCAGGCCGATGCCCTTATGAAGGACGGCGACACGACAAGGGGGCGGGAACTGTACAACAAGGCTCTGGACCTCCTCATCGAAGCGCTGAACCAGCACATTGATGAAAACAGCTTCACCCTCGTGAAGAGCACGCTGCGGAGCATCCTCCACTGCTTCGAAGGCCTCTCTGACGGCGAGCAGGCGGTGAGCACTTGCCGCAAGTACGTGAGCTGGTGTGACCGTCACGATGACACCTCTGGTGCGCAGGAAGGCAAGAAGATGCTGCAAGAGGTCTGCAAGACGTTCAACATCGAGAACCCACTCGAGGCGTCGGAGCCTGCCAACACCGCGTAGGTGTCAGCGTGCTTTTGCACAAAACGAGTGATGTGGCGCGGTGCCCCTCCCCTCCCTGATCTACCCTTCGACTTGTGTCTGCTTTTCGACGCGTCCTCCCTCGCGCTCGCTTTTCACTCAGGTCCCGGCACTCCTCTCGGCCGCTTATTGTTTTTTTTTTGTTTTTGTTTCTCCTGGTGTTGCCTTGTCAGTATTCCCATATTGCCGTCACAGATATGCTACTAAAGTTGTTCTAAGTTTATCGACAACGCTCCTCTTGACCAAATGGCTCAACGATACACAAACCAAAAAAGCACACACAACAACAAGGCTGACAACTGTTTGACAAGCTGGGGAGAAACCCAGGCTGTAGACAGGCCTTCACACTGCTCTCGCCGTCCCACGTCACCCTTCTGTTCTTGTCTCGTGTGTCGCTGCTGCGAGCCGCGCCCCAGCCGCTGGCAGTGGGTTCGGGAGGACGGGGCAACAGAACAGAAGGGCGAACATCACGACCCCTCGAGCTGTGAGGGTCGTGTGTATTCCCGTTTGTCGCGTCTCAGACAGGCTCGCCCCTGACCCTTCTCCCCTCTTCGTGCGCCCCAACAGCTTTGGTGCTTCATCACACGCAGTGTTACGTGTCACAGATGCCATCGCTTTCTTCTTGCGTTCTTTTTTCCCCCTGACCCTCACGCCTTCTCTTGGTCACCGGTCACACAGCAGCGGGTTGTGCTTGATGCAATCTTGTCATTTTATGTTTTGTTGGTCTTGACATCTTCGCTTTCGATCCCCTTAGAAAACTTTCATCACTCAACGCCCCCGTCACTCTTTCGGGCATGTCTAGAGGCGTGTTGGAGGCCTCACGAAGCGGCGCTGGCCAACCGTTGGACGTACCATGGTCCTCTGCAGGCGCTCTGGTCGCACAGCACGCTTCACTAGCGCAGCGTGCGTGGCCGACCCCTGCCGACCTTCCCATGCCAACCCTCTTCCCTTGCCCTCCGACTTACGCCGTTGAGCTTCCGCCTCCACCTCCATCTTCATGTGAGCAGGAGAAGAAGGCCCGCGCACCACTGGATCGTCGAACGCGCTCTTCCACCAACAGTGCGTCGTCTCCGTCGTTTGCGAGCACGACTGGACGATCCGTGCAAATGCCACTCGCGCTCCTCCCACCACCGCCACCACCACCGCCGCCACCACCACCGCCTCCGCTGTTCGCGTTGTCCCGAAATGCTCCATCATCAAAGACGTCTCGAACTTCTGCACGGCGCCAGCTCTCACCACCGTCGAAGCCTCGAGTCACGGCTGCGTCAGGTGGGAGCAGCTCAACGCGTTCGTCTCAGGCCGGATGCCCGCGACAACCCACTAGAAGCGCTTCCTCAGCCTCGACAACCTCGGCCCCAGCGTTCGAAAACGCGTCACTGAAGTCGACACGCGATTGTCTAGACCGCATGGAGGATCTGTACCAACGGCTGCGCAGAACGTACGCGGACATCGAGTCGCGTGGCTCCCTGCGAGGGTTGGATGTGGAGGGAATCGATCCCACCAGCACGGATGCACATCAGTTTTCCGTCTTGTCGCGTCACACGACACTGCCCGAGTGTACTGACAGCAGCCAGCACGTTAGCACCTCGACCATTTCCCCTCCGATGCTTCCTTCGGTGAGCAAGACAGCGACAGCGGCTGGGTCTTCTTCGCCCAGGCCTGCGCGTGCCACATCCTTCCTGTCGACGGAAATGCTGCAACTTGAACGTCAGTGGGCACGCCTCGAACAACTACGCCACGACGATGGTCCAGAGAGCGGGCGTCCCTCTTCCAGTGCAGACACGCCGTCTCTTCCAAGGGCTGTCGCGGCGGCACACGCAGAGAGGCACGGCGCGGTGTCTGTCAGCTCTGAATCTGATAGCGTTGTCCAGTTCATTCAACACCGCCGCGCAGTCCTCTCACGGACGCACTGACGGCTCTTCTCACTTTTCTTGTTTCCCTCTCTCCCCATTCATTGTCATGTTTCCCTGCCATCACACCACTGCTGTGCTGACGACGAGAGCGCACGGCTCACCGCAGGTTTAGGCGCTTATCCACCCTGACCTCGACAAACACGGAAGAGGGGCCACTCAGGCCGCCACAAGTGTGTCCACGCCTTTTCCCTGAGCCAAAAGTTCAATTTTCTCTTCTCACGTGAAGCGGTGTGCGCTGACCGCGTCCTTTGCCAGACACGGCACGCTCAATTGTTCTTCCCACTCTCGCGACACCATGCATGGGGCCACGCACGCACACGCAGAGGCCGGCTTCACTCGTATCCTCTCTCTCTCTCTCCGTCTTCTTCTTTTTTCCGCTCTCCGTTGGCGCTGCAGTTTCCACCGTTACCGCGTCCCGTCTCCACCGACTGTTCGTCTTCCGTCTTCATACTTCTTTCCCCTCCCGCGTGACGACCCACCAAAGCAACCAACCCCGCCACCGCCCTCACGCAACAATGGCCGTCATGAACTACAGCTCTGGCGCCGTGGTGTTCGCCTGCATCGAGTTCGTCGTGTTCGCCTTCTCTCTCGTCGCCACTCCCACCGCTCAGTTCCAAACTGAGGGCCACGGCTGCTACACGCTCTGGGGCTACCGTGCGTGGTGCGGCGACATCCCGTACGACCGCAAGGGCGATGCGGCCTTTGGCTGCAAGACGCGGACGAGCCACATGAACGCCGGTGCCGCCTTCGCGGTCATTTCCACCCTGTTCTCTGCCGCCGGCCTCGCGCTGGCCATTATCATGAACACCCGCTGCCACCTCCCGATGTGGCCGTCGCTGATGTGCTGCTGCGTGGTGAACATGTCGTCGATGATCGCGTTCGCCTGCGTGGCTGCTGTGTACAACATGAGCATGTGCGGCACGCGCTTCAAGGATGCCTACCCGTACACGGCTGGGTTTGCACTGCTGATCGCCGCGTGGGGCCTGTCCCTCATCGCCACCGTCGTCCTGTTCCTCTTTGCCTGGGGCACGGAGATCCGTGACGAGGAGGAGGAGGAGAAGATCTAAGCAAGCGATTCGTCGCCTCCCAAGATGGCCACATTTGCGGCAACGGACGGAGACACCGACGCACAACCACAACAGCTCGAGCTGCGCTGCCTGCCGGTTTGATTCCGCTGACCGGTCACGATGTCGTCGTGTGTGCGCACCCTTTCGCTTCGATTGCTTGGAGACGAATATCTGCGCCGCATCGCGAGTCCTCTCGACAGTCGTTTTCGTTTCGCCCCCCATTTCTTTTCTTGTGATGCTCCCATACACGACATCCCACACTTTCGACTTTAACCTTCTGCAGTGATACCTTTTTTTTTTCTTTCTTTTGTTTGCCCCTTTGTTTTTCTCCTGTTTTCGTTCCCTTTGATCTACCCCAGTGATTTCGTTCTGTCCCCACGCCTTTTGACTTTTCTTTTCCCTGATCTCCTCCGTGCTCTCTCGCGAGAGCCCCTCATGCCAGGGTGTTGTTACACTTTCTGTTTCTGTGCTTCCTCGTGTTTTTGTTCGCTTCCTTCGTTTCGTTGGTAATTTGAGACCGTACCCGTTCCTTCGTGCCGTCACCGCATTGTGCACCGCGCGATATCTACGCACGTAGTCGCCAACAGAAAGACTCGTCGTACGGATCTGTGCGAGCGGCGATACGAGACGCCCCTAATTCTGTGAGGCGGGCACTCTCCACTTTTTTCTCTTCTTCATCCGTTTGAGGATCCCATTCATACTCGATGTATGAGCATGAAACACACAAGAGTACACCGTGCGGCGTAGCGGACACTGCTCATCCACAAAGCAGTCGGATGAAGTGAAAGCGGCTATGAGCCCCCCCGCCCTCGTCACGTTCCTCTGCAGCGAGGTGACTCCCCGCACGCCCGTGTACCTCGTTTTGTGGCTTCTTCCGCTCACGCGATGATGGTCACAAGACAAAGACGCGCCCCACCGTCTGGTCAGTGTAGTACGTGGTTTCTCGACATTCTTCATCAGGACTGTGTGACCGGCTCGTCGTGGATGGTATGCTCCGAGAGAGAGAGGGGTCACGTCGTCCGGTGACCACCTGCCACTATCTTCTCCGGTTCGCACGCAGCCATCCCCCCTCCCCTCAATGCCGTCATTATTTCATTCCCGTTTCTCTTCTTTCTCCTCTCATCGTCTCTTCACTTGTCGACGACGCGCGCTCTCACATGCAGTGTCCAGACGTTCTCTTCTCGCAGTCTGTGCAAACAAATTATTCCCTCTTAACGACAGTCATCTTTCGATCTCCCTGTTTCGCTCGCGTCGCTCTCGGATCACACGTGACTACCCACCAAAGGAACCCCGCCACCGCCCTCACGCAACAATGGCCGTCATGAACTACAGCTCTGGCGCCGTGGTGTTCGCCTGCATCGAGTTCGTCGTGTTCGCCTTCTCTCTCGTCGCCACTCCCACCGCTCAGTTCCAAACTGAGGGCCACGGCTGCTACACGCTCTGGGGCTACCGTGCGTGGTGCGGCGACATCCCGTACGACCGCAAGGGCGATGCGGCCTTTGGCTGCAAGACGCGGACGAGCCACATGAACGCCGGTGCCGCCTTCGCGGTCATTTCCACCCTGTTCTCTGCCGCCGGCCTCGCGCTGGCCATTATCATGAACACCCGCTGCCACCTCCCGATGTGGCCGTCGCTGATGTGCTGCTGCGTGGTGAACATGTCGTCGATGATCGCGTTCGCCTGCGTGGCTGCTGTGTACAACATGAGCATGTGCGGCACGCGCTTCAAGGATGCCTACCCGTACACGGCTGGGTTTGCACTGCTGATCGCCGCGTGGGGCCTGTCCCTCATCGCCACCGTCGTCCTGTTCCTCTTTGCCTGGGGCACGGAGATCCGTGACGAGGAGGAGGAGGAGAAGATCTAAGCAAGCGATTCGTCGCTCACCCGTATGTGTGCGCGGTACTCTCGCCTTGTGTAGCCTACCAGCTGGAGTACCAGGCAAACAGACATGCGTGGTACCTGCTCATTGGAAGTGGTGCGGCGCATGGAAGCGGGCCAGGCGACAAGGCTACCTTGGTCACGTCGCCCTCGGTGACGCTCCGTGACTGTACCCGCGTGCTGGCGGTGCTCATGTACGTGCGTATGCGGAAAGAACAAAGCGCGCACCTGTACTGCCCCCCCGTGCTTCCCCTCTATCTCTCTTTTTTTTTTTCTGCCGAACTTCGAATTCTCTTCGTAAGAGAACGCCCTCCAAGGTGAGGCTCGCAGGAAAAGAAGAACTACCGGACGCTACTCGCAGCCACGTACGACTGAGCATTTCGGTACTCCGCGCAGGGTAGCGGCCCTCGAACTGCTTGACCGTGTCTCTCTAGTCTCTCTCTCTCTCTCCTTTGTTAGCAGGAACGTGGCTGTTGAGGGTTCCTAACTTCGCGATTTCTCTCTTCTTTTTCCCATAAGGCGCGGACATTTTTCTTCTTGTTCTTATTTTCATGAGTTGCACGCACGGACGCACATGTTGTAAAACCGCGGTGGAATCGCATGCGTGTTGTTTTCGGGACGCTTTTCTTTTCTTTTCCTTTCTTCCATCTTTACTTTTCAGCTCTTTCTCTTCTTGTCAACGACCTCCTCCTCTACAGTGAATTTTTTTTTTTAAAGGTATTTTTCAGTCTGGCAAAACAAACAAGAGAAAAACACAGGACAAGGACATCCTCTTCTTTTTTATTTTTAGCTCTTTTTCTTTTCAAGGACACTTTTTTTCCCATTTCTTCTTCTTCATGGACATTTAAACAAACAAACAAAAAAGAAAAAAAAACCGCCCCACCAGCAAGAACGGAAAGAGGAACAACAATGCGCACCAACGTGCTTCCTGTCGACTCCTTGGCATACCAAAACAACGAGCCTATCAATGACAGCCTGGTTGTGGTGCCGTCATGACCCACAGGCTCGCCGGAACGCAGTGCGTGGTACCCTTACGCAGCTTCTTCATCGAAAGTCGATCGCCAACATCGCGTTCCGACAGCGACCCTCAAAACGAAGGCCCCCCCTCCTCCTCCCCCCGGTCGTGCGCCATACCGAACAGGGGCTCGCGTGTCGACTCGACACGCGTAGGTCTCTCACAGTGACGGGGAGCACGGCATCGATTGTGTGATCATATCCTCCACACCAAACGCACATTGGTCTCTTCTTCCCTCTTCATCACTGTCACCTGTTGTTGTTGTTTTGTTTCCCATGTTCATTGGCTCGCGACTAACACCACGCTATGTGGCACCGGGGAAACTCCTGTCCACGGCCGAATGTCAAGTGAACACTACGTTGTTGTTGAACCAGCGGCACCGCACTACGGTCAGTCGATTTGCAAGTCGTGAAAGAGACGTTACTCTTTTCGCACTTTGTCTTCTCTCGCCGGTCGTTTGTGCAGACTCATACCTTACCTTCTTTTCTTCCTCGTGCTGAAGCGCTGTCTTTATTCCCCCCTCGCTCCGCTCACTTTACCTCGGTGAGCTCAGCACCTCTCGCTCCGCTGTGAATAAGTGGCAGCACCTCCATCGTCTCGTTGGCTGTTACCCCTCCTTCCCCCCACCCTGGCTATTCGAATCGCGCCCACACATACCAGTCGTCTCGCCGCGTTTCCCTCGTGTTTTTTTTTTTCCTCACCCGCAGTGAGACACCTCGCGTTCTGTTTCAGACAGCCACGAAAAGTGTGTGTGCACGGCAGCAGGCGCCAACGACAAGAAGAAACAAGAACAAAAGGAGCAGAGGCTCGCGCGCATACAGAAGCATAGACGTGTCGCAGTGAGTTAGATCCCCCGTTCTTTTTCTCGCTTTTTTTTTTTTTGTGGCGCACGCGCTGAAAACACCAGGTAGGATTTTCAGAGAGATCCACTTGCACGCGTGGTGTCTTCATTGCGCTCTTCGGGCACGTTCAATTCTTCCTCACGACGCGCGCACGTGCATTGAACATGTCTCTCGACCTTGGTGGAGGTGTCAGCGACCAAGTCCATAGTCAAGCGGCGGCGGTTGAGGAGGAGGACTACTGTCAGTTCGCAGCCCAGCGATTCCAGGCACAGTGGGCCCAGGTCGGTGTCTTTTCGCCGGCAGCGCTGCGGCACTTTGGTGTGTGTGGCGAGTACTCGCTCTTGCGCAGCCTCAACCAGCGCCGGAGCTTCTCCGCCGGCTTTGGCCTTTTCCCTCTCGGTCGCTTAGCGCCGCCGGTGCAGACACCGTTCCAGCCCCATCATGTCCGCCAGCGTACGAACATGGACGCGTCAGCGGCACAGGCCGTGGAGGGCGAGGCCACCAGCCACTCCACAGGCTCATCCGACACGATCCCTTTCGAGGCGCTTGCCTTTGGCCAAGACGCCGATCGCCGCCCGATTGAGCCCGAGTCGAACCGTACGCGTGAAAATGTGTTCAAGTTTTTTGGCGCGCTGCAGTCGCCCGCGATGTGGTCGCAGGACATGTGTGGCGTGGTGACGGTGCCGGACTGGTACGGCGAGACCGCACGCGCGGAGATTGAGCAGCAGCTGCAACTCGCCAGCTTCCTGGGCGTTCAAGCTGTGCTCGTGCCGCTGCCGTGCGTGCCCGAGCTCCAGCTCCCGACTGTACATGGGTCGTCCCCTTGTGGTGCTGCGGCTGCCCCTTCGTCGGCATCCGCGTGTGTGACTTCTCTTGAGCAACAGCAAACAGTGTTGCTGTGTCAGGCAGCTGACTGTCTGCGGGGCTTCCTGCAAGGCGGGTCGGGCCAGAAGATTTGGGTAAGCTGTGACGCCTGTGTACCCGCGCACCGTCGCTGGTTCCAGATCCTTCTGCGCGCCTTGTGCTACGGGTACGACGTGAACGAGGTCACTGGTGCATACACGGTGCGTGCTCCCACCGTCGACACGGCGATGCAGCAGGTACGCAGCGAGACGCTGATGAGTCTCAGTGTCCACCTCTACTTTGGGGATCCTGAAAGCCTGCTCCTCGCGAATGGACAGCGGCTTTCCGCATCGTGGCTAGGTGAGGATGTCGTGGCCTTTGACTCGCCGCCGGCTGTGCTGCTCAGGGAGCACCTGCTTCAAACAAGTTCCGTACCTGCCCATGAAGAAGACGGTGGGACAGTGTCACCTGCAGGT
Organism: Wallacemonas rigidus; assembly: GCA_030849045.1. NCBI lineage: Eukaryota > Euglenozoa > Kinetoplastea > Trypanosomatida > Trypanosomatidae > Wallacemonas > Wallacemonas rigidus. Next base: position 108,099 of record JASAOL010000548.1, read on the forward strand.
GCACCGGCTGACGACGCGGCAGAGCTGTCAGAAGACCAGCAGAGTGAGCCGGCGCACGCCTGGAGCGACAGCGCGGATCGGAGTTTTGTGCTGGGCAGCTGGGGCTCCGGTAGTCACGCGTCGTACCGCGCCTCACCACAAGGGTCAGAGGTTGCTATCGCTTCCCCGCCAACGCCTTCATCTTCCCTGTCCACCTCGCCGACGTCCGAGAAGTCGCAGCTGACGGCCGCACGTGCAGCACGGAGAGCGTTCCGTGTACCGGACGATGTCATGTCCTCGGCTCATTCACGATGGGGAGGCGACCACGACGTGCATACGCGACTGGGCCTTCTTGCTTTCCTTGTCGAGCTTCTGCGCCGTCGCGCGGCGCCGGTGTTCCGCGAGTTTTTCTTTGATCACTATGCCTTGTTGAATTACCTCTACTTCAAGACCGCCGTGGATCCCCCGCGCGATATGTTTCTGCGCTTCGAGGACTCGATTCAGCTTCCTTTGCAGCCGCTCGGCAATCAGCTGCCTAGTGGTGTCTACGAGGTGTTTGAGCGCGACTCCAGCAAGTACAGCGCCTATCGCCAGGCCATCTACGCCTACATCTGCGATTGGCTGAATGCCGGCCCAGCGCGCTGGCACGCGCTCGCCAATCGGACCGTGGCAGAGCGCGCTATGTCGCCCACCGGCCCCACAGGCACCGAAGAGCCGACGCTTTACGTGGTGCTGCTTGGCTGTGGACGTGGTCCACTCATCGACGAGTGTCTGTCCGCCGCGTCCTCGCTCGGTGTGCGTGTGCGGCTCTTCGCCATTGAGAAGAACTCGCCGGCGGCGACCTTCACGCGCCTCCGCGCCACCATTGATCCGGAGTGGGCTCACCTCATCGCCACGTTCGGCCACTCTATCGACGTCATCACGGCCAATGGCCGGACACTTTTTGACGACCGGGCGGCTCTCTCGCTGCCGGCGGACTTTGGCCTTTGCGATCTCCTCGTGTCAGAGCTGCTGGGCAGTTTCGGCGACAACGAGCTCAGCCCAGAGTGCGTGGAGGGCTTCCACCATCAGCTGTGTCAACTGCAGGTGGAGCGCGGCATCACGGCCAACGCGCACCTGGTGAGCATCCCACAGTCCTACACGGCGTGGATAGCACCGCTGCACTCTGTGCGGTTTGAGCAGGCAGTCGCGGAAGCCTCCATCAAAGGATTCACCGTGCGCCCAGAAAACTGTGCAGATCCGCACGCGGCACTGTACCACGCGTACTACGTGTCTAACGTGACCCGCGGTGCTCTGCTCGCTAAGCCGCAGCGGTGCTGGACGTTTGAGCATCGATGGGACACGCCCACGGCGACTTCGGCCGGCCAGAATGAACAGGACGCACTGCCGCCAGCAGCCTTTGAGCGCTCGGCCACGCTGCGCTTCGCCGTGTCCCCTCAGGCCCGCTGCAGCGCGCTAGCCGGTTTCTTCACAGCTGTTCTCTACGCACCTGGGCAGATGTCGTCCACCGCCGAAGGCGTCGGGGCTGTGGTGGAGCTGTCCACTGTGGGAGAAGCTCGCACGAAAGATATGTACAGTTGGTTCCCTTGTGTCTTTGCGCTGGAGCCCTCCCAGGCCAAGGAGCTCTCCCCGGTGACATTGTCGGAGGCCAACATCGCCAACAGCAAGAGCGCGTCTGTGACGATTCAGGTCCGCATGCATCGAAGACGTGAACAGCACCGCGCATGGTACACGTGGCAGCTCGCGTACAGTGACCACCCCTCCGCGTTTGCGTCTTCGCCGGTGATGAACGAGGACGGCTGGGCATCGACGATCCTCGTGTGAGGAGAGCATCCCGTGCGTGATTTGGCACATGTGTATGCGCGTGTTCGCCAATACTGATATTTAAGTCTCTCGCTGTGTACGCACCGGGCGAAATGATATGTGCAATGCTTCTTCGTTCTTCGCTCTGTGTGGGTATCTCTTGCGATCTCCCCCTTGTCGGCTTCATCCACACTGGCGCCAAGTTTCTTAACTTCTCCCTGTTTTTTTTTTTTTTTGAATCTGTTTCTTTTTCAAGCTCAAGGCTTCTCCTGCACGTTTTTTTTTTTCCTTGTCTCCTTCTCCATAGTTGTTGAGGCTGTTCTGACTTACGACGATCTCCGTCTGCCTGTATGTGTGGTGGACGGCGCATCCCGTGTGTGTGTGTGTTCAACTTGTTCCGCACGGTCGTGCCCGGCTGATCTTTCGCTTGTGGTGTGGCCCACTAGATCACTTCTCGGCGCTTGTACAGCATTCGGCGACTGACGTGCACCAAGAGGCCGAAGTAGACGATAGAGGGCAATCCGTGTGGTGGTCCGCATGCGTCACGCCCTCATCCCCAACTTCCCCCCCCCCCCTGTGGCGCTTATCTGTAAGTAAAGAGAAAACAACAACGATGAGACCCTCTCGAACACCGCAAGAAGAGTTTCTGAACAAGCTGCTTTCTTGAAGTGAGGGGCGTGTGTTGTGTGGGCAGCGTCGGTGTGCTCGCGACACACTGACAACTTGAATCGCGACATCACAGGAGACTGGCAGTGCGACCCGACGAGCTCTTTTCATTCTGAAACGGAGGACGGGACCGTCACGTCGCACGTGCGCAAGGAAGGACAGACGATCTATTGCGTTGACTGGTTGTGCTTCGACTGCCCCACAGTCCCCCCATGGCACCCGGTTCGCCTCCCTATTGAGCGTTCTCTCTTTCCTTTATCGCTACACCCCTTCCTCATCTTGGCGAATGCTACTCTCGATAATCCTTGTCGTTCACATGCTGTTATTTCGCAACACACGCACACACACTCATATATAATGTATAGTGACGCTCGTGTACGTGTGTCATATTTTATTTTCTTCCACGATGCCACGGTTCTACGCCCCGAACGAAGTCCGCCAGCACGCGTTCGACGATGACGCGTTCGTCTCTCTGAACGGTAAAGTCCTGGATCTGACACCGCTGATCGCACACTACATGAAAAGACCTCGTTTCGCGAGCCTCGTCAAACCACTCATCCAAGTGGCAGGGTCGGATATTTCTCACTGGTACGATCAGGCCAACGATGACATGAAGACGTGCATAGACGTCAACACAGGTATGCGCACGTACGCGCAGCCTTACGGCCGCTTCGCCCACGTGCCAACGCAGCGACCCGACACACTGGTAGATCTTGACTACGATATTCCTTGGTGGAAGGACCCGCAGTACATTGTGGGCGAGCTCACCAGCAAGACGCGCCAGCTTCGCGTCATTAACACGCTCACCGGCGATGAGGCCAACCTGGAGGTATGTGCGGAGGAGACGTTAGCTGAAATTTTGGACCGTTACCTCGCCTACAACGCGCATGCGGGTAGCTACACGTGGAAGCGGCTCGATCCAGAACCGCGCGAGTTGGACATGAATTTGACGTTAGACGGGAATGACATCAAGGATGAGACGGAAACCTTTGAGAAGCTCGGCCTCAACGCGGACTTCTACATCCCAGCCCTTCATCTGTACTACGACGATGACTTGACGGAGGCCTAGCGAATGCTCGAGGCGGTCACGTCGGCGAGACTGTTGGCTCGCCGCTGCCCTTGTCGTCGTGGTCCTAGCAGGCTGTGATGTGATCGTATGTAAACTATCTCAGTGACACTGTACACGCACGCGCACGTGAGCGGCTGAGAGCCACCGCACCCCCAAAAAGAAAAGAATGAAAAGTTGAAAAGAGAGGAAAGAATGCTTTTATCGCGTGCTGCACGCGTTTCAACGCACTCACACACCCTCATGCTGACATGAGCGCATCTGAGGCCCGTCACGCGTCCTGCTAGGTAACAAGCATGCGCGCGCAACGCGCACACACCGAAAGGCAGCCATGTACGCCACTCCTTCCCGCTCCCGCAACGTGTGTGCGTTGTGACCCGCATACACGAGTCGCGGAACGGATCAGATGTCGGCAGCGTAGCTGGACAAGGAAGCGCCAGTGGCGCGCTGTACTCGAGACGACTGCGTATCGTGACAGTCCAGTCGGACACATCGACACCGGACCATGCACTCATTTTTCTTTTTTTCTTTTCGTCACATTCCTCTTCTCGTTCTACACCACTCCTCCATGCTCCATGCACTCTGTCACCAATGCCCTCGAGAGACAATCACTTCGCACGAGCACAACAAAAGCTGAACGATCGAGGCAGTGCTGCCCTCCCTCGTCGTTGCTGCTCGCATTACTTACTTCAGCCCCCGTTCGTCGCTGGCGATGTCGGCGCGGTTCCGCGGTACAGCATACCGTGCGCTGCTACCGAAGTTACCCCGTAATTTAGTCATCTTCGACGGCCACTGCCTCCTGTGCCAGGCACGCGTGCAGTTCGCACTCGAGCGAAATTTTAGTTTTTTTGGTTTCCTCACGTACTTCTCTGCGGATGCACAAACACAAGTCAACGCGGGCCTTGACCGTCACACCCTGTACTTCGCGTCGCTTGACTCGTTGGAGGGCTCGGATGTGAAGCAGCTCTTCCTGCAGAAGCCCAAGTCCAAACGCCCGACCGCGGCTTCGTCTACGGTGTCACCTGCCGGGGCCCCGTCTGCTTCCCTCGCACCGCTTCTGCCTTTTCCGGATGATCTCGTGGTCATTTTTGTGGAGAAAATCCCTTCCAAGTCAGCCGCGTTTCTGCGTCGCGTGGGAGGCCGCGTGAATGCGGCAAAGGACGATTCCGCCTTGTTCACTCCGAACGATCCAGCAGATGGGGGACACTCCCGGCGACGGCTACGCACGTCGAGCTCGGCCTCCGACGTCTCTACTCGGGCGCTTGCCAACCCCGACACGGTTGATCTCTTCGTTACGACGAACTTCTCAGCCATGTGCCGCATCGGCATGCATCTCGACCGTGTCCTGTGGCGCACATTTTTCACGCTCATGTACTACGCGGTCCCGCGCAGCCTGGGCGATTGGGCGTTCAACAGAGCTGTCTGCCGCCGGCGCCACGTTTTTTGGGGCCACTCCGAAGAGGACGCTGTGATGCGGCTTGGTCGCATCGAAGGCATGAAGGAGCGCCGTTGGGCGTGGCGCACGCAGTACAAACAGGGACTCTGATTTATGTGGTTGTGGTGCCGTGCACTCTCCGCGTCGTTTCATCGCATTACCCAGAACGGCGTGCCAACGAAACGCGTACCGCTTTCCGGCAGTGCCGCTGTGTACTTTTTTTTTTCTTTTGGCGTACCTGTCTGTGTGAGAGAAGCAGCTGCTCGAAGAACAAGAAGAAAAAGGCGTATCTACCCGACCACCGACACGGTGTCTGTACGCAGTGAGTGTCCTTACCCGTCACAGGGCGTGGCTCACCAGCACTCGACACAGAGTAACAGATATGTGCGCGTTCGCTTTGTGTATTCTTTTTCGGCTCCACCTTGACGCGCCACCCTCCGTGTACCGCTTCTCTCCCCCTTCCCGCTATCTCTCTCTCTCTCGCTTCCTACGTTTGGTGTGGGCGTTCACATAGTACGGTGCTGTGATATCCCACCAATCCGTCTCGATCCTTTTGCATTCGGCGCACGCTGCTTTTCCACATGCGTTGTCGGCTCCATTTCTCCGCTCGACGCACAGATCACAGCGGTGCCGTTCCCGCGGTTCGATGCACTCCGCGCTCCTTTTCGTCCGTTTTTGACAAGGTCAGCGACGCTCTTTCATCGGCGGTAGCAGAAAAGCTCAAGACAAGTGCTGTGTTCGCCGACTCCCGGGCCGTGACGGAGCGGCGTCGTAAGGTCGAGAAGCGTCGACCACTCGATCAAACACTGGCGCAGCGTCTTCACGCTCAGCGTCACGTCCGCCAACACCTGATCCCCACTGGCGTCAAGGTGGACGCCTCAAAGCAGTATGTGACCTTCACGTGGCCTTTCGAGGCACAGCGACGCGCTGACGCCGCTGCACGGGAAGCTGACGCCGGCGCGGAGACGCCGACTACCGGTACCGCGAGCACCACGCTCCCATCTGCGCACTCGCACCGTACACGCGCGCTCGCCGAGTATCTGCGCGCCTACACGCCCAGCACAGACGGCACGTTCGGCAGTAACAGGCTCGTGTACGGCCGGCGTGGTGTGACGATCACGGACATTGTCCCGATGGGCAGCTACGCGCTGCGTTTCTGCTTTTCAGACGGCCACACGGGTGGGATCTACTCGTACGAGTACTTGTACGACTTGACGCGGCCAGGCAACAAGTACCGTATGATGCGCGCGTACGTGGCGGAGCTCCGGTCACAGCGCAAATCGCGTGATCCGCCCAATCGCGCCCGGTCGAAGCGGGTTCTCACGCGGGTGCCCGCAGCAGCGAACACCGTCGCGTCACCTTCGCCTGTCGGCCAAGGGACGACATCGTTGAGAGACGCTGACACCGACACGTCTCGGTCCTCTGCGTCCCGCCGTGAGTGAGCCGTGTGGCGAGGAAACGGTTGGCTTTTCCTCTTTGGTGTATTCACAGATACGAGCTGTACCAGTATCAACGAGGTCTCGAATAGGTACGCGCTCACCGAGAAGAAAAAAAAAAAAAGGAGAGCACGAACGAGCTGAACAGGGTGACGCGGTCTCCGCTTAAAGCATCGAAACGCAAGCTGCTTCACAGTAGTACATTCAAACACACGCGTACACATTGACCCATATCAAACGGAAAAAAAAACCTTGTCTCTCTTTTTTTTTCTTTTCACTCCTGCCACCTAGTGTCATCCCTTCTCTGTCTGTACAGCACACCGTTCCTATCGTTTTGTGAACGTTTGAGAATCATCCCCTCTCCCCCTCTCGTTCTCTCGTTCTCTCCTTGTTTCTTGTCCCCATGGACTCCCCTCTTTTGTTTTTTCTTGACAAGATTCACCTTTTCGTCGCCACAGTGATCAATGAAGTTCTCCCCGCGCACGCTCCGTTTCCGTGAGCAAAGCGACTGGAAGTCGCGCGTGTGCTTCGTCTGGTACGCTTGCGACGACTTCTTCAAAGATGGTTGGTTTGTGCGTACCATGCTTTTTGTCGCACGGTTCACTAGCTTCTTCGTCGTCGAGCTCGGCATGGGCTTGGTGGTGTTCTGCACTGTCGTCAGTGCCCGCGAGGTTGTACCTGTGCTCTCAGTAGACAGCGGCTTCACATACCACTTCCTCAATTTCCTCATTGTGGTTGTCTCATTCAACATTTTATTCAACTATGTGTGCGCCTGCACCTTCTCCTCGCGGATCGGCCGCAACCCCCATCGCTCTGTGGCACCTCCCTTGCTGGGTGCCTCATCGCCCATAGGCACACACGCTGCTGAACTGAACGCGATCCCAGGACCGCCTCCCTACAAGTCAAGAGAGGAGCGCGGTGATGACGCTACCACAGCCCTTCTCCTTCCGGAAACGGTCGCGGCCAGTAGGACGGAGGCCGTCACTGTTTTGGAATCGCTCGATGACCCGCGGCGTCCGCACTCTCACCGGCTCGCTGCGAAACACGGCTGGTCGGACACGGTGTCCTGCTTGCGTCTGTGCGGTGAGGAGCGCTGTGCGACCGCAGCAGAGCTGGCCGAATTGGACCGCATCGCCACCGAGGGCGACCGGTACACAGCGCGTGAGCGGCGCTACAAGTTGCTTGACGAGCCGCGTCGTTTTTGTGTCAAGTGCAACCGCCTGAAGGCACCGCGGGAGCATCACTGCAACGTCTGCGGTGTGTGCGTACCGAAGATGGACCACCACTGTCCGTGGATAAACAGCTGCGTGGATGCCGAAAATCTCCGCTACTTTTTTCTCTTCCTGTTCTGGCTCACCATTGGTACGTTGCTGGACTCGACGATCCTCGGTTACGGCTTCTACCGGGAGTGTCACTATGAAAGGCAGGTGCGCTCCATGAAGAATAACGGCACGTGGAACTCAGCACCGCGGCCCAGGGCACCTTTTGGCCCGCGCGGGACTCGCATGACGACGTTCCCAGTCATCTTGACTATTGTGATCACCGCGATCATGTTCTTCTGTCTGTGCGCCTTCCTTTATGCGACCACGCGCATGCTCGTGAAGAACACGACGGTGATCGAGGAATGCATCATCGACCACAAACGGCAACTGTACCGCACGACGTCGTTCGTCTACCAAAACCCGTACGATCTTGGCCCTTTGCGGAATCTCATCGAGGTCTTTCGCACCAAAGACGACCCTGTGGTACGCGATGTTATTGCACATGGTTTGTCGGGCCTATTGCACGCGTGCGAAACCGCTGACGGTCGCGCGGGTGCACCACGACGACGCGGTTTCCGCCTACAACCCGGTGCCTGGTCGTGGCATGGACGCGTCGCTCGGGTAGCCAAACACGTGATGCTTGTGAGTTGGCTCATTCTCCCACCAACGCTTCGCGCCAGTGGCAGCGATGGCGTTCACTTCCCAACTTTTTTCGCCGAGGCGGCCGGTGGCGAGGAAGCCGAGGCGATGATGGAGTGACTCCGCCCCGCCTGGAGAGAAGCGATGGGCTGGGAGAAGAAGACCAACAGGCACTTTGTCACAACCTTCTTTACCAGAGCAGGATCTGACACGCACCGTGTTTGTCCCGCTCCTCCTCTTTCAGATTTTTTGTTTTTTCACTTTCCGTCTCGGGTGCTGCGCGCTGGTGGTTTGTTGGTTTACAAAAATGCGCTGGCCGCCTCCAACCCACACCCTGTCTCTCAAAGTAGCCCGAGCTCGTCTGAAGACGAACGGCGACAACAACAACAACGCTAGAGTACGCCCCCCCCCCCTCCTCCCTCCCGTCCTCTTCCTCTCTCTGTGAAGGAATCACGTAGCGCCATGCCCACCCGCTTTGGTCGCTCTCTCTCTCTCTCATCAGGGTCTTCGCAGTTACCGCTGATCGCTGACGTCTCCTGCTGCCCACACCAGAAGACGGCTGCCCCCGTCGCCATGTGTGTATGCCACTATCCGCAGCTCCATCCGCTCATCTCCCACTCTTCTCACACGTTGTATTTGCGCTACGCATCGCTTCCTCGCCTCTGGCCTCATTTCAGGCACGTCTAGTCTCTGACTCGCGTGCACACGTTGTTTGACGTCTATCTGTACGGTGCTCCGCTCTGATTTGTCCGTGCTCGAAAAAGCTCCCGACAGTGTCACGTGCGCTGCGTAGAGGTGAAACCGAGTCGTCTCATCGAACTTGTATTGATACGAAACCGCACTTTTGATATTTAGTACTCCTCATCATGTGGCTCATCATCCTGAACGCCGTTGTGTTCGCTATTCTTTTGGTGCTCGTTGTTGTGCCTCCATTGTTCATCTACGACTCGTCGAAGCATGGCGGCGAGAGTCTAGGACCGCCCTCCGCGGGTGAGGTCATCCCGTCCGATAGCGCCTCGCACTCCGTGAAGCAGAAGCTGTACATGCTCTTCATGATTCCCGCCTGCGCGTGCACCAACGTGATCTTCTTTTACTTCACCTACTACCGCCCCATGCGGTACGTTGTGTTCCGCGTGGAACAAAACACTCTGTCGTTGTATCAGAATCGTCTGTACGGCGATCAGCTGCTGCGCAACGTCGGCATCAATGTCCTGCCGACCACAAACGGTTCAACGGCCGCGCGTCACCGCGATGGCACCTCGCTGCCGATGACGAAGGAAAACGTGAGCGTGGTGGCCAGCAACGCGGCTGCCGAAAGCAGTAACTACCGGATTCACCTTGCACTCCGCAGCCACGCGCGGCCCAAGTCGGTGCGGAAAGACTCGTACGTCTCGGCTGCCGTACTACCTGAAATCCAAGAGTTACGTGATGCCATTGAAAAGAACTTTCTGAAACCAAGCGAACTTACCGAAAAGAACTTTTTAGATGCGGTGCACGCCGCCGTAGACGGCTTCATGGTGATCGACCCTCGCAACCCGATGCTCACCGTAGTGGGCGCGCTGGGTGGTGCGCAGTCCGACAATGTGTACCTGTCCTCTCGACCGCCTCTCGCGGTGGGCATCGGTAAGGGTCCCACTAACCGGCCCAAACGCAGGCAGCCGAACACCGGTTTCGACAGCGAGGACGAGATGTCACCGCACCTCGGCGCTGAGCCGTTTCGCCGCGCTCACCGCTCGATGGTGATGCTCGTCAGCGACCTGCCCGCGGGTGGACGCCCGGGTCGATACTCGCAAGGGGACTCTGATCATGACGCGTGATGATCTACCATGCGATGGCGTACCGGACGAGGACCCCAGAAAAAGCAGGCACGCTCACCACGCGCCGGTTCTTCTTGGCTTTTGTGACGCTGCATCGGTACCTAGGTGTGCCTTGGCTCAAGGCGCCATGAGACGGTGTGAACCTGCGAAAGCCGGGCCCTTGGGACCCCATCGCGTCCTTCCTTGTTTTACGTGACAGTATCATCTACAAATTCCTTGTATCACTGTTCTTCTTTTTTTTTTTTTTGATTCGTCTCTCATCTGTCCGAGATCTCCTTCGTCTGTTTCCTGTCTTGTTGCGGCCCTGGTCCTGAACAAAGTGGACAAAAGGAAAGCGGGCTCATGCCCCATGGGAGTGAATCCAACTAGTTATGCGTACGCTCTACTTCCGCCCCCGCGCCTCTGGGAGACACTGCCGCTTCGGCCATACTTTGGCTCAAGCGCGCATGGCTCACTGGCGTGGTATGCTCTCCGTCCAGTGCATGTTTGCTTCAAGTCGACCTGGATGCCGTTATCGGATGGCAGGGTAGACGACGCGCGACTCCGGCGGTTGGAGCGCTTCAGTCGCTGCTGCTCACCAATGAGAGTGCGCTGATGTTGTAGGGGCGCGCGCTGTCCGTGACTCCTGCTCGCTCGGTGATGCGAGTCTTGTATTGCCACGCACTGTGGACCACTTTTTTTTTCACCCACGTCCCCTCTTTCACATCTCTGCACCTTGTGTTGTGTCGATGGTACGCCGGTCCGCCGATGCGTACGAATGGTGACGTCACAATTGGGGAAGATATCGGCGTCTGGGCACTTCGCTAGTCTGCTGCGTTGGTATCTCTGTCTGTGTGTGTGTGTGTGTGTGTGCTTCGCCCTCGCTTCGTGACTTTGCCTCCGTGCGCTTCCCCTCGTCTTGACGGTTATCTTTAAAAACAAAACAACATCCCGGTGGTCCTTTTTTTTTTTTACGGCAACACCGAGAGTACCCAGGCTAGAGGGACAACGAGAAGGAGAGAGAGAGAGAGGCCTGGTCAGTATGCTCACTCACAGTGTATCGAGCGGTAGTGTCCACACGGCCACTGCGTCCGAGCCGTCCGTCACCCGCGCGGGTGCGACCGAGATTGTAGAGACCGCTGTGCCGATCGCGATGTTCTCGCAGCGCCATGAACCGCAGCCGGTGAAGCCAGTGCCGCCACCAAAGTGGTCACGCTCTCTTTTCGGCGCCGTTCTCACGGTCTCGTTCTTTTTTCTCCTCCTAGGCGCGGCACTGCTGGTCTGCGCATTGCCACCGCTTTTTATTGAACGTGACACTGGTCGCAAGGTCTACGTGGCGACCATGGTCCCTACCACTGCCGTGCTCGGCACCGTCATGTGCTGCTATACGTTCGTCATGCCGTACATCCGCTCCAACCGATTCCTCGTCAAGTCGGCGGCGGAGTTGACCCGACACCGCGACTTTTTGGTCGCCTCGCGTGCGCTGGCGAAGCAGTTAGCGGTGTTTTCGGCCACTGAGGACGGCTCTCAGAACGCACGGTTTGGCCCAGCAGTCGGCGACGACGCGGACGCGGGGAGTCGCTACTATCACAGCTCTCCAGCTGCCCAACAGCACGCGGACTCGCTGGACATTAAACGCGAAATGAGCTGGATCCGCCGACAGCTCGAACACCTGTTGGCCGATCGCACCCTGCGCTCGGGCAATCCCACCATGTCCGTGCAGCAGCGCTCGCTACAACTATTCCTTTTCTCCTTTCTTGACTTGCAGCAGGAAATCATGACTCTCCTTCAGGAGACGATCGCAAATTTGAAGGACGCACACCAGGCCCCGTCGGTACGTGGGCTGACGGTCAACACCAGCCGCTCCGCTCCCCGCACACCAGCGCTCCACATACCGCGCAATTGCTCCATAACGCCCATCTTCACCCCCCGCGATGCCCCGGACTCGCCGGCCTTGCAACCTGTACAAATAGACGACGACCACAGCGTGCCCAACAGTGTGGGCTCCCAGGGTGATCTCTCACTACTCGAACCGCTCTCCGCGGACATCCCGGTTGATGGTGACGACGACCTTCCGCCCGAGGCGGCCCGCACTAGATCAGCCGACAAGGAAGGGCTCTTGGAAAGAGCGGAACCCCAGGGGATGCCACGCTCCTCAACCCCTGCGAGTACTGTGCATCTGCCGACAGGGGGCCGTCCTGACGCCCCGCCGCCGGTCATGGGGGTTACGGAGAACGAAAAGAGAGAACAGATAGCCACCAAGATGTCGGTTGCAGGCATCGCGGCGCCCACGACGGCCGTGTTGGAGCAAGAGTCTTCCGCGCACTCGTCCAAATCTAGGCACCACACACTTGACGTCATTGCGAATTCGGCTGTCGCCCACCACACTGGCCCGCCACCGGCAGCGACGGCGCGCACCCCTGACGGCGTCACCCAACCCGTGGTGCTGTCCATCCCGCAGGACCACGCCCCGCCCCCGTCTACCATTCTGGCTGAGCCAAAGCCTGTGCTCCGCACGCGTCCGTCGCAGCCCACCATCACAATTCGGCGTGGCTCACGTTTTGCGACAGACAACGGTTTTGTTTTCTTACACGTCGCCGCCCGCACGCGATCCACATTCGCGCTGCGCGAGTCGACTCTGATCTTCGAGGCCTGTCCCTCCCCCGCCACGGCGGCGCTCGGCGACACACACATGTTTGCACCACACACGACGACGGGTCTGCCGCTCAAAGGCTACGCACTGATTGGCGGCCGACGGAACGAGCTCTCGATTGCCGAGTTGCGCAGCCTGGGATTTGCCAGCTGCGATGTGGAAAAGGTGTCCCTTGACGACACAGCGTCGCCATCGACATCGACCTCGCTGACATCGCCTCGCGCCTCTGCCAAGGCGGCTGACAGCATGAACAGCAGTGCACTGCTGGACGGGTCGGCCCACGGCTCACCGTACCGCCGTTCACACGCGTGTCATTGCCCGGCCTTCACAGAAGAGGAGTCGTTTATCGTCTCCTGGGCTCCTCTACCGGACGTACCAATGCGACTGACCTTTTTGACCGTTGACTTCGAAGACACTACCTCGACAGCGCCGACGCCGGCCAGAAGGATGTGTGTGCCTGTGCTTGAGTGTCTCATCCAGGATGTGCTCTGCGTCGTCACGAAATTCACCGCCGATATGCGCGGGTCCGATGTTCGCTCCGTCACGCTTGAGGGTACCAGCCTCGAGGACGCAATAAGCCGGCAGCCGTCCTCCGTCTCTTCCAGCCGTGACGCCTCGCCGAATCAGGCGGATGGCAGCGACAGTGACCGGCCGACGGGGCTTGCGGGGACCGGTCGCTTCCGCGTCAACGCAGCGCCAACGGCAGAGGACTTGCCCGCCTTCGCTGTTGGTGCCGTTGTCACGCAGACAATTGAATTGAGTTGAGTCAACGCGGCGCAGGTCCGTACTGTCGACTGATCTCTCCACAGGCACAAAGGCTGTCTCTTCTCTGCGCTCTGGTCGCCGTGGCTCGTTGCGGTCGGTACAGGTGTTCACCCCCGCACCGCTACGTCAACGTCTGTCGTATTTCTGTGCTCTGTCTGGCCAACCCGTCCGCGAGCCGCGCCCCCCCCCCTCCTCGCCATTGTGTGTGCGTGTGCGTCGCTCCTGTAGTGTGTATTTATCCGTTACGACTCACCGCCGTCTCACCCTTTGCACCAGTTCGCTCCGTTTGTGCGCTCCGTTTGTGCGCACTGAAGTGTGTTGATGTGCACTACCGACAAGAATAGCCGCCAACAAACGAAAACGAACACGCGAACAAGGATGGGAACAAAGAGAGAACAGGACAGCAAATCGGCCCATGTGTACCAGTGTCTCCGCCTCACCCGGTACTGCGTGTTTTTCTGCTCTTTCTGAATCCGTATGGACGCCGTGGCACCCCGTGCGCGCGTCCTCCGTCAAGGTGTTCCCTTGCGTTCTCTCCCAATTACCACGCCTCATTCGCGTGTGCTGATGTGTTCACACACAGTGGACAGCCTGTCTTACGCACCCGTCACATACCTCTCTCATAGCTTCTCCCACGCGTCTCCGCCACTGTCGTTTCTTCCGCCCCTCTCCTCTGGGGAAAACGAAGAGGATTTCAAAAAAAAAAAAAGTGCATTTCCACCCCGGACACGCTCTGTGGCGCCTGCGCGACAACAACGAAACGCACACGAACATGCCGCCTTCCCGTGCTGCGCTCATCACCCTCACCATTCTGGTTCTTCTTTTCTGTGCGCGCGAGACTTTGGCCACGGCGCACCCCAGCGATGGTGGCCACTCATTCCACTGTCAACGTTCGTTCGCGAGCTTGGATGAAATCGCCCAGCTCGCCAAGCTTTCGCCTGAGACGAACTGCGTCACGCCGTACTTCAATGTCACGGAGGCGTCTGTACATGTTGAGTGCGACACGGACCGCCACGCTGAGACGACGTGCCGTGCAGCCGTTTCGGTTGGCCTACGCGTAGCGGACAACATCGCCGCCCGTCTGGCCACTCAACTCGGCTCACCCGATGATTTCTTTACGACAGAGGGGCAGCGCGCACTTTGGCTCCAAGACGTGATAGCCAACATGCCGACTGAAGCGACAGATCCGTGGCGCTACGCGCTTTCGCTACGGTCCAAGCGGCACGGTGCGACGGTCGCGTACAAGGGCTTTGACGGCAATGGGTTCAGCATGTGCTGTGATTTGCTGTCGACCGCCGCTGAGGAAAACGGTGACGAGGACAGCGCGGCGAGGCCGCCGTACTGCCAGCGCCTCGCCGGCTCGCTCGGTGATGACGACATGGCGCAGGACGTGGAGGGGAAAGCGATGCTGCCCTTCCGCATCGTGCGGCGGTGTCCGCTGCCCGTGCCCTTGTCGCAGGTGACAGTGGAACCGGCCGATAAGACCGTGCGCGGCGTCGTCACGAAACCTCTTCACGTTCTGGTGGACGGACCTTGGGTGGCCGAGCTAGACCTGTGGCGTAGCCGAGGCCGGTGGATTGAGGATGACGACGACGACGATGAGATCGCAGCGGCGCCTTCGGAGAGAGAAGCGCTGCTGCGCATCCGGATTCCTTTCAACGTGAGCAGAGGTCTTTGGGATAGCGGTATTGACCTGTCATCAACGCACGCGGTACCTGAACAAGGCGACAACAGTGCGCTTCAACCTGTGGAGGACGATCTGTAGAGTCTCACGGAAGAGCCACGCGGGTGGCTATGTGTATTCATCTTGCGCTTTCCGCCGCAACAAAAGAGAGAACGTCGTGGGCTTGTGACTCTCTCTCTCTTTTGCTCTTCTTTTTGACTTCTTACTTTTTGTGCTCTTTCCAAAACTGTTTACCGCCAACGCTCTTCTGTTGATGGGCCTCGGATGCGTCGCATGAGCAGATCCCCCACTTCCGCCTCCGCCTCCGTTCCCCCTTCCAGCTCTCGCTCTGTGCACAACCGGATAAACACAATCAGCATCACTTGAGCGCTGTGTATCCCTATGAGTCCTGTTGTCTGCGTACGCGCTGGAGCACGAGATCAATGCCGATCCTTCTCTCCACGCCACAGCACATCGCCCGCCTCCACTATCTTTCTTTTCGCGGCTCTCTCACTTCTGCGCGTCACTCCTGTCCGTCGTTGAAGCTTTCTCTCCGCACGCCCGGGGCTCTTTATCTTGTACGGGTTTCGACCAAGTATCATCTTCTTCTCTGCTTCTTCTTTTTTTTTTTTTCACTTTGTCTTGCGAAGGTGCTACTGCGTGATCTTTTTCTCTTCTCTTCTTCTCTTCTCTACCTCCGGCTCGCGGCTCTGTTGTGTGTCCTCCTTCTGCTACCATCGCTGGCCACTACTGTTCGCGTTCAGATTCCCCTCGCCACTCCGTCTCTCTGTCTATTGTGGTGCGTTGCAGAAGCCACAACGCCAACGACTCGGGCGTCAGCACTCTGGCCTGCCCATTGTGCGTCCCAATAGCCGCACGCACCTCCCACAACTGTGTACTGCGCGCTCACCGAGTGCTGCTGTGTGAGAATACTGTCGCGCATGCCGGTCACACCCGCATCGCAAAGTGCCGACGCCGATGAGCCGAAGCGCGAGCGGTTCGAACGGCTAAAAGCGCAGTACCGGCAACAGCTGCGTGAGGCACGTACACAGGGCTCCACGCCAACAGTGGAGGCACAGCGTAAGCCGAAACCGGCCACACCGTCAGCGTCTCCCGCAACGGCCCCATCGGTCGCGGCGGGGGGCGTCGCCCGCACAATGGAGAAACCGCAGGTGAACGAGAACCCACGCCGCGATGCACTTCCTAACACCGCACCTGCAGCGGAACAGTCTACGGCGTCCGCGCGGACGCCGCTCGACTCGTCGCACCTAGAAGGCAGCTCTGCTGATGATAGTGAATCATGCATTAGCGTGAGCCCGCTTACCACTCCGGGTGCGAGTTATAGCTCTCGTGTGCGTCCGCCGTCGTCGTCACAGCACACGGCGGGCGTGTCCCTCTCAAGCGGGGTGTCGCGTACCAAAAAGCCGGCGAAGACGGCCAGCGCACCCCGCAAGGGGCTCGCTTCCGCTTCGCCTAAGTCTTGTCACCAATCTCAACCTGTCCCCAACTCCGATACGAGCCGTGGGAGCTTCGCGACGGACTTCGCCGAGCTTTACGGCCCCTCTTCTGTCTCCACAGAACCGAGCATGGCCTCAGCCCCGAACGTGTCCGCCGTGTCAGCGAAGAGTGAGCGACCGGAAGTGGGCTCGTCCGTCGGCACGCGTAGTGGCCTTCAGCTCCGCATGAGTCAGCGCCCCCTCAGCGATCAGCGTGGAGCGAACTCGCCTACTACCTTGAGCCCTGCAGTGAAGCACTCTGGAAACCGAGCGAACAATGGGCGTACGCCACAGACAGTGACCGCCGCGCCGAAAGTACAGGCCGACGCGGCGAAGGGCCGCGCCGTCTCGGCGCACGGCGCACAGATTGAGCAAATGGAGGCCGTGATGGACTACTTGGAGAGCCTCACAAACGCGCTCGCTCAACGCACAAAGAGCCTGCCCCCACCTGAGAGCCTCGTCTCCTTTCGTGCATCCATCACGCCGGCCACGCGACACGAAGCGACCACCACGGACACCGCCACCGAGGCTCACTTCTCTCTTCTCTCTGAGCTACACGAGACATCGAGCCTGCTGCTGTCGTGGTTCTCCAAGCTGGAGTACCCGCAACTGCCGAAGGACACGACGGTCGACACTGTCGAGCAGAACACGCTTCGTGCCTGCCGCGACGTGGCGGCACTTGTGGACAGGGTCGACCGTAAATTCACCACGCACGAGGCCGTTGCGGTGCGCGAAGGGTACGCGGAGAGGCAGCACGCCGTAGTGGCCCACCGCGAACTGTTAGACGCGGTCGCACGCACCGCTCAGCGCATCGTTATACTGAGGCGCCTCGTCCACGCGCGTGACCTTTACCAGGTTCGAGAGATAGTCGACGTCCACAAGAAGGAGGCGGAAGCGACCGCCACCACAGTCGTCGCGCGACGGCACGTCGAGGCCATGTTCCAAAGCTCATACCTCACGTGGGTCGAGCAGCGCTGGCTACCGGCGATGCAGTCGTGGAAGCGGATCACGCACACGGCATTGCAGGAGGCTCGCTCCACAGGCCAGTACAGTGCGGCCATCAGTAAAGCGGAGCGCGAGTCCCTTACCGTGCCGCACCTTCACGAGATCCTGCGCGCAGACGAGACCCTGAGTGATTTGCACCGCGTCGATGTGGTGGCGCCGATCGAGGCCATGGCCAGTGACGGCGCTGAACTGGAGGCTGCTGTGCGCGAATTGGAAGCAGCGCTGGTGACCCCACGGCTCGCCGACTTGGCAAAGGCCATCCGCCGCGTGCAAACGTGCCTTGGTGACGCGGGCGCCGTTCCCGCGGTGGACAGCTCACCGACGCGACACGTAGAGGACGACGGGACGCACGCTCTGTCTCCTCATGCCGCCGCTGCGACCACGGCAGATGCCGCGACAGACAAGACCACCGCCGAGCGTGCACTTGTCAAGCGCGCCCAGCAACTGCTTGTCGAAGTGCAGCAGGCGGAGTCTTCGCTGAGGACCATGCAGATGGCTATCCGGGTTCCCGGCAACGCGCTTTCCCTTTTTCAGGTCGTGCACAAGGCCAACGAGCTGTTGTACCAGCTGAACCTCGGTGCTGAGGCAGCGCGGATGCAGAACGTCGTTCGGCTGTGCCGACCGATTGCCCAGCAGGCCCGCCATTGGCGCACCACTGTACAAACCATGGCTGCGACAGAGTCAGCAGTCGTCGTGGAGTGCGATCAGTCCGGGGAAAGTTGTACCTCTCCGTGGCGGAGTCCGAGTCGCGTCAGTCTATCGCCGCACCCGCACGGAGCCTCTGTGGAAAGCGTGGTCAGCGACAGCGCACTGAGTTCCGTCAGCGGCGCGGAGAGTGCTGGGCCTCACGCGAGCGTTTTCTGGTTGGTGGATCAGCTCTCTGCGCGCGGTCTGACGGTGGAGGACTTGTACGTGCCACACCGCTCGTCGAACGTTTGGACAGCGCAGTGTGCGGAAGCATATCAGCGTCTCTGTGACGCCCTCGTGCAGACCTACCACCGGGAGGAAGCTCTGGCGGCCCTCGACCGCGTACTTCGTCAGGCCTCAGCACGAAGCCACCGAAGCTACGGCGACAACGAGGCCGATGCAGACACGTCCTCACTCACGCGGTCCGATAGCCACAGCGCGGCATGCGATACTCTGCGTGTCTCCCTCCAGCGCGCGGAAGCGCTGGGCCTCTCAGCCCCCTTGCTCGACAAGGCCCGTGAACAGCTGGCGCAGTGGCAGAGCCTCCGCCTCAAGATCCACTTTCAAGCGCAGACACGTCTCCTCCAACTCATTGACCCGACAAATGCGCGCTTTGACGAAGTCTACGACCAAATATATGCCTTTTGTGTGGAGCAGGCTATGCTGTCTCGCAGCGCCGCCGTTGCCCGTGGTCAGGAGCTACGCATTCGTTACGAGGACGTGGACGGCGACTTCATTTCCATCGTGAACGACGCGGATTGGGCCCTTATGCTAAGCGAGACATCCGCTGCGTCAGCGGCGTCGGGCCGCAAAGTTGACCTCTTCTGCGATTTTCCTATTTTACCCGGTAGCGACCCGGCCGCCTTGCGCCAACACTCTACGCTCCCCTCACCGCAAACAGCGACACCCCCAGACACCGCGAGCACACCGACGACGGCACCGGGCACACGAACGACTCAGGCAGCGGCCACGCCGACAGTGACGCCAGCAACCGAGCAGAAACGGACGCCGGGCATGACGCGCAGTGCCGCGCTGCGCCTGGCCGCCGCCCGCTCACGTTCCGCTGGCGTGCCGTCGGTGTCTCGCAGCGCGGCTTTCGCACCACGTAGCCACTCTGGCTCCAGTCGCGTAGGGCGTACACCACCGGCACCATCCAGTGGCGGCGAGGACGCCGGTGCCCGACTCGCTCGTCGAGTTGCACCGCGGCGAGCGCTCAGCGATGCTTCGGTACCGATAAGGTCTGTCCCTTTGACGGCGGCGCGGCTTGCCGACGCGGCTTCTCACGACCCTCCACTGACCCAGGACTCAGACGCTTCAGCCCCTGTCCCCGACGCGCCGCCGCGCGGGACGGTGCACAAGAACATCCTCGATGGCGCAAAGCGGTGGGCGGAGCTGGCACCGAACACCACCGCAGCTGAAGACGTACTCGAGTTGATGACGACGGCCACCACAGTCACCACGGCGTCACCAAGTCGAGTCGCACCCCCACTACAGGCTGCGTCACCGATGCCGCAGAAGCCCCAGTCTCTTTCCACCGAGGCTCTGGGTGTGGACGCGCAACCGACCACCACCCGCACGGTCTTGACCCCGCACGCCAAGCCGTCAGCAGCCGCGCTCGCACTGCCGCCTCGACCCAACCCAGCATCCCACCCGCCCCGCACGTTGACGCCACACCGGCGCCTGTCTCGTCGTGGGAGTCAGTCGGAGCTGAACGCGCCTGGAGGTGCGGCGCACAGTCGTAGCACGGACGACCTCATTGCGGAGATGATGCGCTTGCAGGAGGAGAACGGGGTCGCCATGCACAAGCGAGCCACACCGCACAGCTAGTCGCACACGCGTAAGTAAGTGGAAGCCCCGCGCCTATTTTGTCCACCCGATCACCTTTCAGATGTGCCGCCTTACCGCATACGACCCTTTTTCTCTTCGTTTGTGTGTGTCGCTCTCTCTCTCTCTCCCTCACCTCACTCCTGTATCCTCTACCAGCGCAAACAAAAAAAAAAAAATAAGAGTCTGGTAATAGATGTTCGATGGGCAGCTCATCGTGCCGTTTCCCCCGTGTCTGCGCGCCACCGCACAGTGCTTCTCTTTTGTCACGGTGAACACCAGCCGTGTCTGAAGGGCGTGAGAACCGTATGCCGCATGGCTACGCGTTGATGTGTACCACTTGATCTCTCACAGTCGGCCGTTGCGCTATCTTCATGACAGTCACTCAGACACCTTATGTCCTACCATACGCATTTATTCGTCCTTTTTGTCTCTCTCTCCCCTTGTTCTTCCCCTGTACTGCTGACACCTTCTTGTGATCTTTTTTTTTTTTTTTTGCGGCTCTTGACAAACAGGAATACGATTACACGTATAAGCCCCTTCCCCTTCTCTCCTTTTTCATCCCGTCAGAGGAAGCATCACAGCCATGCCCCAGATCTCTGCTGAAGCAGCCGAGACGATGAAGCTCGTGCGCGAGCAGAATCTGCTGGATGAGCCCTCCGCACGGGTCGTCGAGCAACTCTTTAGTAGCCGTCTCGACACACAGCTCGTCAAGTCTTTGCTGGTACACAAGGAGGAGGCCGTGGCGGTGGCCTTGGTGCGCGCCACGTTCCAGGCCCGGACGTCATCCGCTCTCGGCTACCGTCTGCGGTTCCTCGCAGATCTCGTATACTCTGACCCGTACCTTGGTGAGCAGCTCGTGCGGACGGACCTGCAATTCGGTTGCCGCCCAGCTGAGTTGTTCCTCTCCGCGATCAATCAATTCCCCGACCTCCTCGGTGTGGTGAACCCGGCCATCTACCTCACGGCTACGGCGCTGCGCTATAGTGACGAGGAGACGGACAAAAAGGCGTTCGCGGACTTCTTCGCTCTTGCCCGCACCGCCTTCACGCCGGACCGCCTTATCGTGTCTGATATTGAGTTCATGGTGCAGGCGTGCGTGCAGCTGGCGCGTCGCAAGAGTCTACGCCACCTCTTCTTTGAGGAGCGCATGACGCCTTTCATTCCGCACCTCCTCATCGACATTGAATCGACGGAATCGGCGAGCATCACCCAGTGCATGTACGACACACTGCTCCTGGTGTGGCTTCTCTCCTTCGAGTACCAAGGCATCGTCGATATCGTACGGGAGAAGATGATTCCCCAGCTCCACCGCCTGCTCCAGCGCGTGTTCAAGGAGAAGTGCGTGCGTGTGGCTTTGCTGACTCTGCACAACATGGTGCACGCGGAGCGCGCCTACATGGACCTCGTCACGCACCCCAACGCGCACGAGTGGGTCGATAGCAGCATTGAAGCACTCAACCAGCTCACGCGGCAGTCAGAGCGCACTGGCCTCGCCACCTTCCACAAGGGTCCCTCGCTGGTGGCGGAGATGGTCGGTGTGGGCATGCTCAAAACGCTCAACCAGATGCAGCGGCGCAAGTTTGGTGACGAAGACATCACTGTCATCCTCGACGGCCTTGTGGCCGCGCTCGAGCAGTCCATGGATACCCTCACCACGTTCACGGAGTACCGCGGTGAAGTCCTCAGTGGCCTGCTCGAGTGGACGCCCGTGCACACGAGCGCCAAGTTCTGGAAAGAGAACGCGCTCAAAGTGGAGGACAACGAGTTTGAGGTGCTCAAGGCCATCGGCAAACTGGTGCTCACCTCTCGCGATGAGGTGACACTGGCAGTCGGCTGCCATGATCTCGGTGAGATTGTTCGCTATCACCCAACAGGCCGGTCGCTCCTGACCATGTCTTTCATGGCTGGCGTCAAGGAGCGTGTCATGGCCCTCATGTCCCATCACAACCCGGCTATCGCCAAGGAGGCCTTGCTCGCTACGCAGAAGATTATGGTACAGCGTTGGGAGTTTATTGAAAAGTAAAAGAGCGCAGAGCAGTGATCGCGCCGAACGAGCCTGTGCGCTACGGAAGTGAAAAGAGAGGGGGGGGGGGCAGCATGCGTTATGGACTCTTTTCCCCCGCTTTCCGCTTTCTTCTTTTTCATTTTATTACACGCGTCTCTTGCTCATCGTTGCTGATGTACGCAGGCCACTGGTCGCCGCTCTTTTCCCTTTTTTCTTCTTTTTTCGTTTGCGGGTGTGCGCGTTCTGCTGTGCTGCATTGGCGGTGTGCCCGTCTTACATTATCGGTATTAGTTTCCCTCTTTTTTGGTGTTGTTGTTGGTATCATGCGCAGATTGGTTAGTTCGTTGATTTGCTGCCTTTGTATTCTTCTGTTGTTGTCGTTGTTGTTTCCACCACTACCGTATCTGTTAGCTACTTACCTTGCTGTGTGTCTGTCTGTGTTTACCCATCTCTCTCCGTATCTTTTGTTGTGCCAATCGTAGGGGGACTTTGCAGCAGCCTTGACCTCCTCCTCTGAGACGAATTCTGTGTCTCATCGTGAGAGGAAAGGAGTTGTGCGCATTTGCAACTCCCGTCCAAACAAACAAACAAAAAAAAAAGAAGAATCTCAATGCCTAGCCCACTCGCAGACACGCATGCGTCTCGTGCAACACATAGTATGAGATCCTTTCCATCGTGCCCGTGGGTGTCGGCCACGCGCGCTCACACCATCCGGCACGCCAACGTGCCCAAGCGCTCCATGAAACTTTGTTGGCAGGCGCGTACGCCTCGATGTCTTTCTCTATGTTGAGAAGTGGCCACGCACGGCGCAGGTCACCATCAAGGCCGCACTACCCTTGACGTTTCGCACACGCGCGTCCTGAACAAAGGCCGGTGGCACAGCGCACTCTTACCTACGCGACGTCCGCACCGTCAAACCAAACAACCACCTCGACACCTGTTCACATTGCCACCCCACACTCTCCCTCACCCCGTTGCCGCTCTTCACTTGACGACTAGACGAACTCGCACGTCACCGTTATCGGCCGCGTGGTGCTCTTTCTCCGCACCATTGGCCGACGCGGGCCGTAGCCGTTGGCATCACAACGAAAAACCGACACAAAGCACCGTTTTGAGGATACACTGAACTCCACCATACCTCAACTAACGTACTCCGTGACGGAAGAACCGACAAACAAAAACACGCTGCGAAGACACTGCGTCTCTGACCCTGATATCGCTCCATCACGCGAGAGCGGCGGCATAACAGACATGAGGACGTGGCTACACATGATGAAATTGTTATTTATTACAGAACATTGAGGTCTGAGTTCCTGAAGCACAATCTATAAACCCTGATGTGCACGTCTTCGCTGTGGTCGCTGTTGCTGCTGTGCGTTGCTCGCGTTGTGTGCCAGCAGGCTCCGTGGGTGAGGCGGTTGGCTATACCTTGCTGCCGATACGTCTCAATCGGGCCTCGCGAGATTGGCGATGTGTCTGTTTGTCTGTGTCTGTGTCTGTGTCTGTGTGTGTGTGTGTGTGCGTGTACGTGTGGTGGCGCTGCG